>JAWQEG010007817.1:0-19006 GCA_033782935.1 Petrolisthes cinctipes
TTATTCAGTCATAATTGAGAGTTATATATTTTTCTCTTCACAGGCTAAATCTCTTCGTTTTGTTATTGAGTGGTCTAACATGTGAATGATTTGGAGCTTTTTAATAAATAGAAGTCTGTCTATTTCTTTAAGGGACCATGTGATGTTGTCAGAAAATTGGAGATAAACGAGTCCTTCAAATATTGCCACGAAACACCACCTATATGGAAGGAGCTCGTTTCGTGGTATTGTCAGGAGGAATCAGAAGCCTCCAATTCTTATACACGATCACAGGGTCCTTAAGGTGGCGTCACACTCGCTAAGCTTCCCTAACTCTCAGCTTCACAACAACCATTCTTTCCCATTACCCTCTGTTTCCATAACATCACCCGTGAGGCTTCGATTTGTGAGGGTGTTGATATTTATTGGTGTGAATGGCGCCTGTAAAACAAAGGTTGAACGATATATAGCCAATGTGAAACAAACCTTGTCACGTCTGTCTTTCCTGGATTTCGAGTTTTGGTTTCAGGACGACAATCACAACTTAGTTTCCCTAACAACACCTCTAATGAGAATCCTAGTATGAATTATTCTATAAGACTGATTATTTAACGAGTGGGAATGAAAACGAAGCACAAACCTCTTGGCAAAATGAAATATAAAAAATGTATGATCTACCTAAATTTGCATTACAAAAGAATGAGTATAAAAAAGCCTTAATGAAAGATACTAGTGTTTTCATTGCATCCAAAAACAAGACAGGAAGCACTGGCTTGGAAATCAGTCCCCAGTCAAGTAATACATCTCCCTTTGTGATATTTTTAGAGCGAGTTGTTGTTGTTTTAAAGTGGAGGGCAATCAAATGAATCACCCCTCACCCTACCATCAGTCCCATACGGCAGAGCATACGATATTTATGGAGGGGTCGGCTTTAGGGGATGTGGTGGCATTATAAGCAATATATATAATCAAATTAGAGAAATGGCACCCCACGTGATATTTTGACGATATTTAGCCTCGACCCCCTCACCTGTGGGAGCCCCTGATCGGATACTGTCATATGAACCACAGTTAGGCCAGCAGTCACACCCACCTCCTTCCAACCCACCACCTGCTCACGACAATTTCAATCTATTTTCAGCAGTCCCCTTCCTTCCTTCCACCTCAGCTCAGGCTCAACCTAACTTCAAGCCTGCTTTTATAATCATTCAGAACTCCACATTCTGTCCTCTTCACTCCATTTCAAGTCACCATTCTGCCCTTGTCAGCGCAATTCTAGGCAACTGTCTGTCCTTTTTAGACCAATTCAAACCCTACATTCTGCCATTTCCAGTTCATTTCAAGTAAACTTTTTCAAACCTTTTCAGTCCAATTCAAGCCCATTTTCAGCCCTTTTCAGCCAGTTGAAGCCTTTTATTTTTTAAACCATTTACAGCCCACTTCCAGCCCATACTTCCTGCTCACACTCAGCCCACTTCCAGCCCATACCTCCTGCTCACACTCAGCCCACTTCCAGCCCATACCTCCTGCTCACACTCAGCCCACTTCCAGCCCATACTTCCTGCTCACACTCAGCCCACTTCCAACCATTCCCCCTTATACACCTCGCTTCCACTGGTAGCTTTTTTTCTTTTTTATTAAACATATAGACTGGGATCAGCAGCCGGGCCCATTGCTCATATCTCATCTCCATCCCCATCATTTACGTCAGAACAGATAGTCTGCCTCTCAATCATAACCCAAATTAATTAGCTGTATTATGAATTTAAGGGACATTATACACTGTTGAACTCCACTTAACTACATGCTCTTGCCTCTGTCATGATCGCTGTTGGTGTTATTAGACAAACTATAATTACACTCTGAAATTGTCGATACACATGTAAGCAGGGAAGCCATTGTAGATCCACATGAGAACAGAGGACCAATTATAATATCCCATAATGACAAAGCGAATGGAGTGTCTTAGGAGAGGTTGGAGGAGCATCTAAACAATCTCTGTGTTCAGTTAGCAGCATAAATACGTGTTCTTCAAATCCATGTAATGTTTACCTCCGCCACGAGGTTATGTTTTTGATTCGGTCTGTTTGTTGGTTGGTTTGTCTGTCTTTCATGCTAACTCTCTCTTTCTATACTCCTTCCTTCTTTCATCTTTCCCTTCTTTTCACCCCACCCCCATGCACTCTCTCTCTCTCTCTCTCTTACACACACACACCCACACACACACACACGCGCGCGCCCACACACACTCACACACCACACCCCACACCCACCCACACACACCCACACACGCACACGTAAGTCATACTTTTCTTACACACTCACAATTTTCTCCTATGTTCTCCTATTTCAGCGTCTCGTGGATGCTGTCTGCTCCCTCATATTGTACTGCTTCAGAGCCTCTCAGCCTCAGCCCTATACTTGAACCGAGCCTTCTGCACCTTTCGTTCCTCTCCTATCCTCTCCACCCTCTCCTCTTCCCCCACATCTTCCCTCCACCTTCTCTCCCCACCTTCGCCTCCTCTCCCCCACATCTTCCCTCCACCTTATCTCCTCACCTCGCCTCCTCTCCCCCCACATCTTCCCTCCACCTTCTCTCCCCACCTCGCCTCCTCTCCCCCACATCTTCCCTCCACCTTCTCTTCTCACCTCGCCTCCTCTCCCCCCACATCTTCCCTCCACCTTCTCTCCTCACCTCGCCTCCTCTCCCCTCATCGCCTTATCACCTCTCCACCCTCCCCCACCTCGCCTCCTCTCCCCACCTCGCCTTCTCACCTCTCCATCCTCCCCCATCTCGCTTCTTCTCCCCACCTCGCTATCTCTCCCCTCCACCTTCTCTCTCCTCCCCCACCTCGCCATCTCTCTCCTCCCCCTTCACTCTCCTCCTCCCCTCTCAGCTCCGTCCTCTCTTCCTTCTCTTTTCTCCACCTCCCTTCCATTCCTCTCCACCTTCTCTCCGCTCCGGTATTTTGTTTTTGTTTTATATATCATAGATAGTTCAGCAGGTCGTACTCTTGTGTGTGTGTGTGTGTGTGTGTGTGTGTGTGTGTGTGTGTGAGGAGGTACTTGTGTGAAGGAGTAAGTGTGCGTGTGTGTGTGTCTGAGGAAGTACTTGTGTGAAGGAGTACGTGTGTGTGTGTGTGTGTGTGTGTGTGTGTAAAGCGTGGACAGTGATCAACAAGAATAACACGCATCAATCAACATTTCTGGACAGTGGAGGACAACAAAGGACCGAATGCTGAGTATTTTCCTTTGAGTGATGGGAAGGGAGGGAGCACTAGGCCAAGGCTGCAGAAGGGAGTGAGTGGGGTAAAACGCTGAGGCTGTTTGTATGTGAGAGGGAGAGAGAGAGAGAGAGAGAGAGAGAGAGAGAGAGAGAGAGAGAGAGGAGGGGAGAAAGTACGTTTATACCTCGTGTGAGGGGAGTACGGTACATCTCTCTCTCTCTCTCGTCTCTCTCTCTCTCTCTCTCTCTCTCTCTCTCTCTCTCTCTCTCACACACATACAAACAGCCTTAGCGTTTTACCCCACTCACTCCCTTCTGCAGCCTTGGCCTAGAGAGAGAGAGAGAGAGAGAGAGAGAGAGAGAGAGAGAGGGGAGGGGAGAAAGTACGTACATACCTGTGTGAGGGAGTATCGGTACGTCTCTCTCTCTCTCTCTCTCTCTCTCTCTCTCTCTCTCTCTCTCTCTCTCTCTCTCCCACAGGTATGTACGTACTTTCTCCCCTCCTCTCTCTCTTTCTCTCTCTCTCGTCTCTCTCTCTCTCTCTCTCTCTCTCTCTCTCTCTATGTATGTGTGTGTGTGTGTGTATGTGTGTGTGTGTGTGTGTGTGTGTGTGTGTGTGTATGTGCGCTGGTCGGTCTGGCACAACCTTTACAATATACAGCCTCAGAACCCGCAGGTGTGTCTGATGTTGCAGGTGGAGGAGGTTGTCGGTGGAGCAGTAAGAAAATTGGTGTGGAAAAGGAAAGTGCAGTGTCTGAGAAATGTTGTCTCCAGTGGTGTCTTGGGGGAATGAAGTGGTGTTTAGAGGACGTGGAAGTGGTGGTGTCTGTCTGTGGGAAGTGCAAGGTGTCTGTCTGTGGGAAGTGGTGTCCGTCTGTGGAAAGTGGTGTCTGTCTGTGGGAAGTGCAAGGTGTCTGTCTGTGGGAAGTGCATGGTGTCTGTCTGTGGGTAGTGGTGTCTGTCTGTGGGAAGTGGTGTCTGTCTGTGGGAATTGGTGGTGTTTGTCTGTGGGAAGTGGTGTCTGTCTGTGGGAAGTGGTGTCTGTCTGTGGGAAGTGGTGTCTGTCTGTGGAAATTTGTGGGAATTGGTGGTGTCTGTGGGAAGTGGTGTCTGTGGGAAGTGGTGTATAAAGGACAAAACAAAAATAAGATATATTAAAAGATTTGTTGGAACCACTGCTCTATATAGAAAGTGTTATTATCAGCAATCCACATCATGAAAATTTACCATACGAGATACAAAAGTTTACTAAAAAAACAAAAACAATCACAGACCATACCAACACGTATAAATATCCAGAAACCTCATATACAGACTACAAATAGTATCCCTGGGTGGGAATTTAAACCTGACATACAGCAGCAGTGGGTTGTTGCAGGTATGTAATTGCTTTCGCGTCCTGCCCTACACTATAGCAACTCTACATTCCTGTTTTTCAGATATTTTTTGCCATTCGTGATTGGTGTAGTAGATTTGCCGTCAGTTACTTCACTTCTATCTCAGTGTCAGTTCAGGTATATCTCTTGGAAATAACAACGCATTATTATTATTTTTTTTGCATTATTATTATTATTATTATTTTTTATCTATCACTTGAGAGAAAATCATCAACACGACAATATCAAGGTTTTGTCTTCATAAACCCTGAGGACACACTGTAAAAACGGATATTTTTATTGTTATTGTATTTTTGTTAAGGAGATAGTACAGTGTTGGTAAATCTGGAGCTTTAAATGATTCCACCAACCTACTCCAAACAACAGACAGACTATCGGTATTATTATGGTTCATCTGATCCTGTTTATTGGTTTACTTTTGAGGAATAAAGGTGCTATAATATACAGCACCAAATGTAAACTAACTAAACCAATAACGCAAGACAACAAAGTACACCTGTTAGATAGATAGATAACCCTGGGTAACAAGAAGATTAACAATATCACGGTCAAAGTCACACACACACACAACTCACTCACACACTCATTGATTACACGACTGATACTCTGTTTATGGCACACATCCCACCAACCACCACCACCATGATGCTTCTACTAATATGTCCGAGAGGGAGACAGGCACTGATGCACGGGTTCAGACTAATGGATATTGCATAATCTTGGCTAGGGGAGGCGAGGTAAGTTGTGCATGTGTACTGTGTGGCATTAGTAGGGTGGTGCTCTGGTTCTCGTTGTTCCCAAGTCTCGTATGGTTTAGGGAATTTACATACTTTAGATCCTTTCGTTGTTTTTCTCTTGTTTGGGTTGGATGTTTTGTTACAGCCCAATGTCACCTAATCCCTATAAAGCTCTATAACACGTGATTCTGATCTAAGTTAACTACTGCTGATACGGTACTACATATATAACTTATTCCTAACCTAACCTAACTATACCTCATCTATCTATACACACACCAACTAACATCATCTAATCTCTACCAGAACCTAAATGATGTCGTTTCTCCTATCCATAAAAGAATATTCCCTGGAACATGAGAGACTTTGGAGTAATGCTGCCCTAGTCTCCAGAGGATAGGCACATCGGCCAGAGAGGCAGGGGAGAGAAGGAGAGCAGAGAGTGGTGTGGATTATCAGAGAGAGAGAGAGAGAGAGAGAGAGAGAGAGAGAGAGAGAGAGAGAGGGAGAGAGGAAGGGAGAGAGAGCGAAACTTCGAATATTGCTGCTGAGATATGGGTTTGGGATGTGAGATGTGAAGTGAGGAAGGAAGATGTAAAGTTAAAATGTGAAAATAGAAAGAAAAATGTGAGAGAAAAGATAAAAGCCTCAGAAGGAAAATGGGAGGGTACCAGTATAGATAATATAAAGTAAAAAAAAAAAAAATGTGAATAGAAATTTTAGAAGAGGGATGTGCAGTGAAATAATAACGTTGATACTGTGAGGTGATGATTCTATTACCTGGATGGAACCCTCGTAACAAGAAGTGGTGAGGAAGATCAGACCTGAGGCGAAGGAGAGTAAAGTTTGAAGGGAGAGAGAGAGAGGAGAAGCAGAGGATAAAGAGAGATAACATGTGAGGTGTGGTGAGGACGGGTGAGGATGCAAGGAGAGAGAGAGGAGAAGAGAGGATGGGTGAGGATGTAAGGGGAGAGAGAGGAAAAGAGAGGAGAGATGAGGATGGGTGAAATTGCAAGGAGAAGGAGAGGAGAAAAGAGGAGAAGAGAGGATGGGTGAGGATGTAAGGAGAGAGAGAGGAGAAGAGAGGAGAGATGAGGATGGGTGAAATTGCAAGGAGAGGAGAGGAGAAAAGAGGGAAATGGAAAGTTGATATGAGTAGAGGAAAGAAATGAATGAGAGAAAGAGAGGATGAAGGATGAAGAGAAGAGACAGGTAAAAAAAGAAAAAAAAAAAAAAAAATAGAGATGTCGAGTGGTAGCTGGAATAGAATAAGCGAAGGACGATGAGAGGTTGGCGAAGGTTGAGAAGAGGTGAAGAGAGAAGTGAAGCTCAGAGAGAGATGGCTGGAAGGAGAGCAGATCGAGAAGCTAACATAAATATTATTTCTTCCCCAGTTTCTGTTGCTCAAAAATGTATGTGTTGTGTTTATTTGTGTATATAACGAAGATCATACATTACACATAAGTACAATTGTATGCATTTTATAATAATTTATAGATGAAAAATACCCAATAACTTCTGCCTGTCCATACTCGTACGGAAGTAAATAGGAAAACAAAAAGGATAACAAAAGACCTTCTCTTGTGTAACGATAATTCTAAATAAACAAGCTTAAAAAAATTGGTATATGGTTGTACTGAGAGGGTACTGAACTGAAAGGAAACAATTTATCTACCCATCCTTCATTTGCCCTTTGTCTTATCTAACAACAATACAAATTTATTAAAACTTGATATTCGTACAAAAACAATTTCAGGTATATTGCATTACATCAAAATAAAATAAAATGTTCGCTAACGTGTCGATTATTACCTGTGGAATACGAAGTAGGAAAGGAAAAGTAGTGAAAATGTAGGAAGGGAAAGATGTATGAGGTCATCGAGAGGGACGGAATGGGAAAGTTGGTAGAGGTGGTGGTGGTGGTGGATATAAGCAGGGATGATGATCAAAGGTAGCAAGCCGGAATGGGGGCAAGGATGGTGGTGTGGGGGTCAGCAGTGGTGGTAGTGGTAGTGGTGGTGGTGGTGGTGGGGTGGGGTGGGGGTCTGTCTGTCTGGGTCATAGAGTGGGGGGGGAGAGAGAGGGAAAGGGGAGAGACGCCGCTCCCAAGGGACTCCCACGGCCCCCTTCCCTGCCCTTCAGTTCAATATTCGCAGAGTTCTGTGGCCCGGGGGCAAGGGGAGGGCTCAACCAATTGCAATATTCCAGACAAGGGGTCTTCAGGATGTATATGAATTTTACATAGAGAAAAAGTGGCCGTAACAAGTCCAAATAAGAACAGGGGATCGTTCAACGCCAAGAAAAATTAATCATGCTGTTGTGTTCCCCTTGTGTAGTGTATGTGTTTCTCAGTTTATATTAATATTTATGAATGTGTTGTGATTGTTGTACTTCTCCACCAATTGCATAATCCTTCCCCAGAAATAATATATATCATCATAATGCTTTTGTTTGTAGGCTACAGTGCAAGTATGAGGGAGGGAGTGGTAGACGGTCCCTTGATACCGTACGTATTTCCACAACTATTCTAATGTTGTGCATATTGTGTACTCTTTTAACCTATATAAATTGCTAACTATTCTTGCATTTTTCCTTACTAGTTTTCAGAATATTTTCTTGTCGAAAGGTTAACAGTTATTTCATTCAAACTAAATTTGTAACATTGTCAAACGTCTTAAAATATCACATATGAATCCCTCATTTCCATTTTATATCAAGTAAAAATAATAATGCATATTACAGGATGCACCTTTCTTGTATGTCTAATTTTCATGGCATGACATCACATTCTGTGAGAGAGAGAGAGAGAGAGAGAGAGAGAGAGAGAGAGAGAGAGAGAGAGAGAGAGAAATATTGCCTTCAATGTCTCCGACAACATAAGAGCTAAAAAGCATATATTTGCAGTGTATACTCAGTATGCCATTAGGCAAATACGATATTCACAATATTTTCGAAATTCGGCGAGATTACTATTCCTTGAGGGTGTACAGTGTGTGTTGTTTGTTTTATTTGTTTTACTTCAACTACATTATTCGTATACGTGTCGACTTTGTTGTTGTTGCTCTTTTTGTTGTTGTTTGGCGGATACGATGAGCCAGCTGTTGTAAAGTAAAGTAGATAAAATTTGGCAACAGTTGCCAGGCTTGAAATTAAGGTGTGCGGGAAGTCACAAAGGTATTTTCTGGCTAACATTCCATGATATTATTTTACACAGTTGAGGAGAAGTAATGACTGTGAGAGTGATTGATAGTTTTTGATAATTTTTTTTATAATGTGACAGTGATAATGTTAAGGACCCTGTGATCGTATGGAAGACTTGGTGACTTCTGATTCCTCCTGAATATGACAAAAAACAAGCTCCTTCAATATAGATGGTGTTTCGTGGCAATATTTGAAGGACTCACTAACCTCCAATTTATTTTCTGACTACATCTCTGGGGCCCTTAACGTAATCATCTACTCGTAGCCCAGGTGTTAACAACTTGTGCCAGCAATATTTTTTTTAATCTACGTGACCTTCAGCGCATATGGCGGCGATGGGAGAGGAAGGATATGAAGAGGAGGAAGAGGGAGAGGGGGATAGGGGGGATAGAATAGAGGGAGACAGAGGGATGGGGATAGGGGGATAGAATAGAGGGAGACAGAGGGAGGGGGATAGAGGGGATAGAATAGAGGGAGACAGAGGGAGGGGGATAGGGGGGATAAAATAGAGGGAGACATAGGGAGGGGGATAGGGGGGATAGAATAGAGGGAGACAGAGGGAGGAAGGGAGAAGGTGGTGGGGAAAAGGTGAAGGGAGGCTAGAGTAATGGGGTGGGAGGGGTGAGGAGGAACAGGCATGGTGAGGGTGGGGGGAGGAATTGTAGAGGGAGTATGTACTGAGGGTGAGGGGGAATGGGGAGGAAGAGAGAGTAGGTAGTGAGGGGTAGGTGGAGGAGGAGGAGGGGGAGGTAGAGGGAGTAGGTAGACGGGGGAGAGGCGAGGCTGACGGCTGGTTTGCTGTGCGGAGAATTTTAGTTTGAAGTAAATAAAAACCCTTTACTTTGTCAGTGTAAATTATTAAATCCCAGACTACCTGTTATTCCACTTTCATGTGATGAGATTAGTTGATAAAGTTAATTGAAAGCAACATCACAGTATCATCAGACGCCAAACGCAAAATATTCCCTCTGTGAATAGTTAAACCTTCGTCAAACGAGAGTGTGTAGGGAAACCTGTACACCAGTGACGAGACAGACACGGTTCACAACAACAGCTGTGTATGAGACGCTGTTGTTTGACTGTGAAGTAGGGTGAGTATTCCTGGCTTTTTTTTTTTTTTTTTGCTTCGGAATATCAGAATAGTCCCTTGACAAAGTAGAATATGTGTGTGTGTGTGTGTGTGTGTATATATATAGATTGACTTCTAGTGTTTCTGGCATTTGCCTTGGATTAACAGATTGACAAAAATGTAGAAAATGTGTGTGTGTCAGTGAGATATATAGATTGACTTCTAGTGTTCCTGGTATTTTCCTTGGATTGACAGACAGACTGACAAAGTAGAATGTGTGTGTGTGTAGGTGTGTGTGACCTATATATAGACTGACTTGCAGTGTCTCTGGCTTTTTGCAGAATAACAGATTATCCCAATGACAAGGTAAAAAATGTGTGTGTGTGTGTGATACATAATAGACCGACTTTGAGTGACTCGATATTTATAACCTCTAGGATTTCATTCAGTGTGTGAGGATGAACGGGAGAGAGGAGAGAGAGGGAGCAGCTGTGGCGTCACGTGGACATCTCAAAGTTTTCAACCAGCCTTCTGACTACAAGATACTTATTGACTATCTGGCCATTGGTGAGTGTGAGATTGTATTTTCCACTTGTTAATTTATTCTTTGATGCCTGTTGTACCGTTACTATGATTCTATTTATCTGTTTACCGTTTCTTTACTTAGTAGGCTACTGTGTGTATGTTATACTTAGATACCTGTTGTACCGTTACTATGATTCTATTTATCTGTTTACCGTTTCTATACTTAGTTAGTAGGCTACTATGTGTATGTTATACTTTGATGCCTGTTGTACTGTTGCTATGATTCTATTTCACTGTTTACCGTTTCTATACTTAGTACTACGTGTAACCTGATGTGGAGTTCTAATGCCAATAGTGATTAAGGGGATAGAATACATTTGGTACATTAGAGAGCCTTGATTCCTCCAAAGTATGCCAGGAGGAACAGAACCATGTTAACAAAAATAAGGTTGGCTTGTTGCTTGGAATAGTTTGGGGGAATCAGTTGCTCCAGATTTACCAACACTAATACCCACTTAATTAAGCTTTATTATGAAGGTTATATATAAAGGTTTGTCCAAGGTCAGGAGAAGTGTTGTTGTTGTTGTTGTTGTTGTTGTCTGCCTTATGGACATCGATTGAATTGCTGCACGACCTCCATCACTCACGTTTTGCCCTGACTCTCACCACACCATCTCTCATGCCACGCCAAGTCATATTTTACATAATATTCACTCGCTCACTCACTCACACTACTCGCTCATATACACTATTCACTCACTCATACCACCACCCTTTCAATCACATTATTCACTCTGCTCACTCACATCATACCATTAGTTACAACACCACTTTCTCACCCACACCACTCCATCACACACTGCACCTTCACACAATCACACTACACAATATTCATGCCACTCTTTCACACTGACAGCACATGCAAGCATATAGTACTATACAAGGATTAAAAATTGTTCAGTACACAGATATCGACTGTGTACCTGGGCAAACACACTGAGAATATCCTCAAATTAAAGTACAAGGATGAATATACGTTGTAGTTTATAAGATTTTTATATATATATATATATATATATATATATATATATATATATATATATATATATATATATATGGTAACAAACATTGGCCAACATTTTTTACTGTGGTAGCCAGAAAGTTTTTCACTTTGAGGGTCACATTGCCCCCCAAAAATCGTGGGCCAGTAAAACTATAGTGTAAAAATGCAATCTGGCAGCCAAAAATTTCATTATTTTATTATGTGTGTGTAACGGAAACTATGACCCATGTAATTGTGTAATTTAATAGAGGTATTTAAAAAGTTTCTTTGTAAAAATCTCAGTCGTTTAGTTTTCCGAGCATAGGAAAACATTACTCAAATAACAATATAGATGAGACAGATGATGGCAAGTTAATAACCAAATTATCTGACTGGAATTTGATCCAAGGTTCAGGAAAGATTATCCCCATAAACGGTGTAGATTGGAGTTGTGGTTTATAATTCAAACTAATGAGGCACAAATTGTTATAGTTTTTGGTATCCACAGTAGCTTACCTTGGCGTAGGAAAACTTACTTTACTCTCATAGATAGTGTAGAGGAGAAAATATTTCATAAATCAGTACCGGTGTTATAATGTCAAACACTTTTATTTGATTTTTTTTAGAAACCAATGCCTCTGCTCCGAGTCCAACCCCTTATCCAAACGTATTGTACAGTACACTCGCAATCCAAAATATGTATCCAGGCCTGCTTCGAATAGCCTGATCGAGTATTAAGCGAGTTCAAGTAAATATGAAACAGGTTAAGCTTTGTAATTGTTTCACTAGTATGTCAAATGATTCGAAACTTCAACAAGACATTGATACAAATTTTGGATTGCGAGTGTACACTACATTCGTTTAACCTTTCAAAGTTTAATATCAACTTTTCCTCAAGGAAATGGCCAATGATGATTAAAAATATGTTGGATGGAAACAATTATACTGATGGGATTAATATTGATTTTGGTGGGCAGTAGATTATACCAAAATGACCATAGAGTGTAAAAGCAGGAATGGGATATAAAACGCTTGAGTAAAGGTTACGATCTTCTCATGGAAATAAATTAGTCTTTCATTGTACAGTATTCAGTGGTCGCTAGAACTGTTTGAGGTACATCTTTTCGTCTGGCAATGAGTTTATTTTTTATTTCGTTGATGTTTATACCAGTGTGAAATCTCCTCTTGGTTTACTTGAGGCATCTCCTTCAAATGTTATTGTCAGGGAATACAAAACCGGGTGAAATGAACAACAAAATAAATAGGATGTGCAATTGGCGATGGATCAGGAAGAGAAACTGTATTGTGAGATTGATGTTGTTGATTTAAGGACCCTGATCGTGTATGATAATTGGAGGCTTCTAATTCCTCCTGGCTATGCCAAAACACAAGCTCCTTCCATATAGGTGGTGTTTCGTGGAAATATTTGAAAGACTCATTTATCTCCAATTTCCTTACTACATCATAGGGTCCCTTAAGAGTTTTAGTACTAATTACTTCAGTATTAGCTTATAAGCAGTACCATAACATAAGGAGAATAACACTGATATCATTAGGTTTGTGTCTAGTGAAAAAGGTAAAATCTCTTTGAACCAGGAACAGAACTGGTGCTGCCGGCAAATTACGTGGAATAATCTGTTCAACCTATGACAAGTGTGAGGGTCAGAGAGTGAAGTGGCTTAGGGGACGTGTGATCTCTGCTTCACTCACACACAATGAGTGATGTATTTTTTTTTCCTGAAAATTCAAAGAGGTATTGGAAGACCCTTAATCGTTGGAGTAATACTGTATTGATATGATTACATATTTGTCTTTAATTTGACATAGATATATGGAGATTTGGGAAATATCTATGTGCATGTGTCTGTATCATGGCGAGGGGAGGGTGTCATGTCGTGTGTCAAGGTGTAGGGGTTGTTCACTATACCGTCACAGTACTATCAATGCGGTTAGCTACATTTATACAAAGTTATTATTGACCAAACACGCTACAACAGCTGACAATATATAACAAATAGAATAAAAATGCTGGAACGAACTGCTATGACAAAGCAAATATATCTGTACCTTTGAACTATTTCTCGAAATTCTCAAAGGAGTGAAGTGTGTGTCAAGGTGTAATAGAACACTATATATATATATATATATATATATATATATATATATATATATATATATATATATATATATATATATATATATATATATATATATATATATATATATATATATATATATATATATATATATATATATATATATGGATTTAACAAGACAGATGGTTTTCGTATTAGCTAATACATTAGCATAGGTTACGTAGTGTAAGTGTCATTTCCTTTCTGTCGTTTTCACAGAATAATAACTGAATATTTTCCGTGATTACCAAAGCACTATTATTTGAATTTATGTCGTCAAGAATTGGCTCCCATAACGTCTGTTAGAACAAATGAATTTCACTTACTTTACTGAAAACCAACACACAAGAGAAAGACAAGCAAACCGACTTCACACCCACTCCGGAAAACGTGCGGCTTTATGTGAAAGTAGGGGAGGGGAGGCCGGCTGCTGTGGGTCTGAAGTTACTGTTGTTGGTAATTTACAGTCAGTGCCTCTGCTTTCCCCACCATTTTTGCGGACAGTTCGGAATACTCAAACATTTGTACCCCTGGCTTCCTTTGCTGTGCCTCTGCAAAAAAGAAAAATTACACAAAGTTTGCCGGTGTTTATGTACCCGAGTTGTATATTCGTAGCGGAAAACTTTCTGGCCAAACATTCTTAGCCGAGCGTTACGTTTGATGAAAATGCCTTCTTTTTATCTCCGTCTGTACTTAGAGGTGCGTGCTTCCGCCTCTCCCTGAGAATTTGATAATGAGGTGGACTGAGGATTGGACGGAAAAAAAAAAGTGGGGAATTAAGGACCCTGTGATCGTGTGTGAAATTTATTGGAGGCTTCTGATTCCTCCTGAATATACCAGTAAACATGCTCCTTCCATATAGGTGGTGTTTCGTAGCAATATTTGAAGGACTCATTTACCTCCAATTTCCCGACTACATCACAGGGTCGCTTAAAGTTGACGAGGTAAAAACTGGATTGGAAAAAATATTGGTGTGGGAAAATTATTAATGGTTCCATCCATGGTTTGGGGAAGGTACAGGAAGTTACTGTTTGCCGTCAGTACTAAAAGCATGTGTCTGGAAATGAACCAAATATTAACACACAGTAAGCAAACGCATGCCTGACACAACTCACAAATCAAACCAGTCACTCTATCAGGTATTTGTTTGTTCATTGGTACTGCATATAACTTGCTTAGGTGACTAGTGTAGGATAGGTACGGTATATATTTTGCATCATAATTTTCTTTCATAGGGTCCATGATGCATTTTATTTTACTATTGATAAAATGCCAGGTCAAAATTTGTCCTATTATTTGATTTTAGGCAATCCAATTTTCCGATGATGAAATTATTATCCTTCCCTCCTCTCCCATGCACACGACAATCAGCCTGGAGGTATAATGCATGTTCTCCCTTCTGTCCTACCCTCTTCCCTTCCTGCCCCACCTCTCTCCCCTTCCTGCCCCAGCCTCCCTCCCTTCCTTCTTGCCCCACCCTCCCTCCCTCCCTTCCTTCCTGCCCCACCCTCCCTCCCCACCTTCTCTCCTTCCTCACCCTCCTACCATCTCTGCCCAACTCTCTCTCCCTTTCCCCCTTCCTCCACTGCCAACTTCCTTCACTCTGCCCCTACCACTATCTCACCTTCCCCCCTCCACCTCCAACTTCCTTCACCCTGCCCCTACCACTATCTCACCTTCCCCCCTCCACCTCCAACTTCCTTCACTCTGCCCCTACCACTATCTCACCTTCCCCCCTCCACCTCCAACTTCCTTCACCCTGCCCCTACCACTATCTCACCTTCCCCCCTCCACCTCCAGCCTCATTCATACTCTCCTTCCCTCCCTTCCTCCCTACATGAGCCAGCGTCCCTTTAGTTTAAAGGTCATTGAAGGGGCTACGATATTCACTTGTAACATGCTCTTATCATACTGTCCATATCATATGTCTCATGTCTTGTGCACACACACACACACACACACACACACACACACACACACACACACACACACACACACACACACTGTACGTTACGGAAATCAACCCGCCACTGTGATGAGAGAGAGAGAGAGAGAGAGAGAGAGAGAGAGAGAGAGAGAGAGAGAGAGAGAGAGAGTAATATTACGGATCATCTCAATTATGACAATCATAATTGGAAGTTGGAAACAGTGTAGGTGTTTTCTGACACTCGGTGCTCTTATTTCAGCCTCGGTGTTCAGGTTGGAAAGTTCTGCAAATTTTAAAAATGATAACAATGCATTTTTAAGCTTGGAATGTTATGTCAAAATAATAGATATCCATCATATTTTACTTTTTCAAACTAGTTTCCAGGATTTAAAACGAGTTCTCGCGAGTAATTCTTCCAGTATTGTAGTGTTACTAACCTTTTACCAAAGGCTATGACCTATTCCTCTATACATACGTCACTTTAATTCACCAGGCTTTGTTCTTAACCAACCCTCTTTATTCTTTTTCGATGCCTATCCTGACCTACTGACTTCCTCTTACATAACTACAGTTGGTGAACACGGAAGTGGAAGCAACCTAGCTGACCTCTAAATAGGATCGTAATGTGCTTGCAGATTTGCATACATTAGCTGTTGCAATGATTTTATGAACAGCTTGGCAGTCAGACAACACACACATTGAACCGAAAAATACTTTGACTTGCCGTACCTTAATGCATTTACAATGCCGCGAAATGTAGGTTGCGGATTCCCTCAAACCAAAATATTATTAGTGCTGTTTTGTGGACAGCTTGGAAAAGTCAGGACATTATGTGTGTTAATTGGTGATAACTTAGGCCTCGATAGTGGTAGTGGGCTTCATGTTGCCTATGACCAATGTAGGAACATAATTAATTAAGAAAGTACCGGTAACCTCAAACATAATCTGGTACGGAAAGATTATGTCCTAACTGTACTGCTGGCAAGAACAATATTATATAACTAAACAATAATACAAGTGAAAATTAAAGTATTAAAGTTGACTTTTCATCAACCACACCCAACTGCCACAGAAAAAGTAAAAAGTTAATACTGCATATTAACTAGACGGTAATTGACTTTGGTGGACTTTAGGCAGAGTTTAAGATGGGTGAGGCTGCGCTAATCACAGTGAGGGTGAGGAGGGTGAGGGGTGGTGAGGGGGGTGAGGGGGGTCTCCAAGTCACCCATGGTAAAAGAAGTTCATGCAAACATAATCGAATTTCGGTGCTTTAAGACCTGATAAATTTCCTCCTTTGGTTAACTTCCATTACTGAACTTTTAGTGAATGATGAATGATTGGCAGAAGTTTAACAACTTCTCACTCATGTCTCACCCTTCTCCCTTCCTTCTACCTGCTGCTGCTGCTTTCCTTCTACCTGGCTCCTCCAGCCTCAACTCGGCCCCCCCCCCCTTGATCCCTCTATTTCTTACTTGCCTCACTTTACCTTCCTCCTTCCTCATCCCAGTCCCTAATGCCCCACCCACCAACTTCTTTCTTCACCCAGCTCTGTAGTCTCGCTCTCCTCCCTTGCCTTAGTTTGCCTGGTTTCTGCCTCGCCCTGCTTCCCTTCCTGCCTCACCCTACTTGCGTCCTACTTCAGCCAACCACTGTTGCCAGAGGACAAACCAACCAGACATCTGCTGGTTGAGACCCCACACCGCCTTCAGCCTCATAATGTTGGCTAAAGTTACCTGCAAGTTATCACAATCTCCACCTCACTCCACCTCCTCGTCACTCTATATTACCATCCTCACTGCTCTTCTGACCCGCCCCTGCCCACTCCTATATGACCTGTCACGCCCTAACATCCCACTGCTACCCTGCCATCCCACTGATCAACTGACCTACCCTACCCTGCATGCCACCCCTTCAGCTTCTATGCCCTTTCCTGCCCTATCATCTGACTGCCACTCTGCCACCCACTGATCAATTAACTCACCCTACCCTGCCACCCCTCTGACCTGCCCTAACATCCCACAGCTTCCCTGCCACCCCACTGATCAATTGACCTAACCTACCCTGCCACTCCATACACTTTTTCATCTGACCTTCCTCGCCCTGACAACCCAGCTACCACTCTGCCACCCACTGATCTATTGACCCGCCCTGCCACCTCACAGCTCTTCTGCCCCGCCCTGTCATCTCACTGCCACTCTACAACTTCACTGTTTCTCTGGATCACCTTTCATCTCACTGCCGTCTTCATTCTTCTTCACTGTTACCCTGTTTTTTTTTTTTTTTCAAACCATGAAATTTCACTGCCTTCTAACACTTCCCTGTCACCACCCTGTTATCTGCTTACTACCCTGTTACGTCAATATCATCCTGCCAATTCCTCCTACCCTGCCACGTCATTACTTCCCTCTACCATCCCTGTTTGATTACCGGTACCCTACGAACTCCCTTCCACCCCTGTCACCTCACTATCATGCCCATATTATCAGACTGCTACTTTTCCACTTCCTTCAACCCTGCCACCACCCTGCTTCCTCCTGCTACCACCCTGTCAACACCCTGCCACTAACTGCCCTACCAACACCCTGCCAACACCTTCTCACTAAGCCAGACCAGAGGCCGCTTTACGTTAACGGCAGCAACATGTTGTGGTTCTAACAGCAAGTGATTATGACCACCGACACACACATACACCTCACCTAAATAGAATTATCCCTCATCTCTCTCTCTCTCTCTCTCTCTCTCTCTCTCTCTCTCTCTCTCTCTCTCTCTCTCTCTGTGTGTGTGTGTGTGTGTGTGTGTGTGTGTGTGTGTGTGTGTGTGTGTGTGTGTGTGTGTGTGTGTGTGTGTGTGTGTGTGTGTGTGTGTGTGTGTGTGTGTGTGTGTGTGTGTGTGTGTGTCCCCCCCCCCCCCCCAGAGAGAGAACAAGTGTATATTTCTGGAAAAGGACTGTGCTCAAGTTAAGGGGGTTAATGTTACCACGAAATACGAAGCCCTGTAAACTTCAACCCGAGTCATGTTACGTTAAGAGCCCCATGTAAACCTGATAACAAACCCCGAGCATATATAACATCTATAGGAACAGAACTCTTATACAACGACTATATACAAATACAGCTTTATTAATACATGTAATTGTATGTATAGATATATCAATAATGGTCCTTTGATTGTGCGAGTAAGCCTGTGTGATGGGGTGAGTGTGTCATCAGAGTGAGAGGAAGAGATAGCCCCCCTGGTCTGGTTGGATGGTCCCCTTGGTGCCACCTCACTTCCTATCAGTAAATGTTGCCCCCTTCCCCTACCAGTCTTTGCAGAGCGACCCTGTGGCTTGGTAATGGCTCTCCTCTCACCGCCCTTAGAATTTGCACACTGAAAATTAATTGCCGTGAAAGAGACGGGTTATAGAAACTGGGTCTTGGCCAAAGGAAAGATTTATGGAAGTATTTTCATTACTAAATTTAACTACTATACGACTATTGTCATCATTACTTTCACAATGGAGTTTGTGGAGGCTTTAATTTTATCTCATGTTCGTGTTTTATTTTGCTCTGTGTATTTGTTTGTTGGTTAGTGAGTATGACTGAGTTACTTACAGACGGATATTGATCAAATTTCACAGGATGATTGGATATTATGAAGCTTAGAAGTGATTGAATTGTGATGGATCCAGGTAAAAAATCAGTGTCGGTCGTAGCATTTGTTATTATATTCAATGCTGTTTCTGTTGTTGTCATTTTGTTGTTGTTTCTTTGATCATCTCTCTCTCTC
>JAWQEG010007818.1:0-2500 GCA_033782935.1 Petrolisthes cinctipes
GTTAAGAGAAATGAAAAAATGGAAGGAATAAAACGCGAAGGAAGGAAGGGGAAGATACAAAAAAGAACTAAAAGAAAAAAAACAAAGAAGACAAGAAATATGTACCAAGTTGATAGAGAGTAAATGAAATAAAAGAAACATAATTAGCTAAAATATAGAGGGGAGAGAAAACAAACTGTAGAGAATAGGTATGTTGATAGCGATTGGAGCTGAAAGAAAGCAATAAAAGAATAGGAAGCCAGAGGTAAGAGGATGGAGAAGCAATAAGGAAGTGGAAGACGAAGTGAAAGTGAAAAACAACCTAAAAAATGAAGATGAAGGAGAGGAAAGAGGAGACAGGTGATGGGAAGGTTAAGAGAGGGTGAAATGATAGATGTGGGAGGTGAGAGAGAGTTGACTGAGAGTAGGGAGAAGGCAGGGAGAGGGAGGGAAGTTGGCAAAGGAGGGGAGTTATCGACAGAAGAAAAGGGAAGGAGAATAGGAGATAGAAAGGTAGGGATGTGTTGGTGAGGGCCAGATCAGTTTAAAGGCTTTTTGTTCATGGCCTTCATTAGGGATTTGGACGTCTGGCAGCTGATACACAAATGAACAGGCTTTAGCAGTCAGTGGAAGCTTTCAGACTCAGGATTCACCAGTGAGACAATTACATGGGAATACTTTCATGGCGGTAAATTAGAGGACTACTGATTCATCCAAACTATACCAAGAAACAGATCACCTACAATTATAGTAACCATGATTAGACCGTCTGATACTTGACATTGTTTGGGAGGAATCAGTAGCCCTCAAATTCATTCACTAACAAGAGCGTTTCCCTTTAAGCACCCACGTGATGTAGTCAGAAAATTGGAGGTTAGAGAGTCCTTCAAACATTGCCATGAAACACTTAATACATTAAAGTAGCTTGTTTCGTGGCATAGTCGGAGGAATCAGAAGTCACCAGGTCTTCTATACGATCACTGGGACCCTTAAGTAGGTCAACTCTTTACCATTCTTAGATTAATTTGGAAGTGGTCTGTATCGTGTATATATTTCAGATAGTTCTAAGTTCTTAAGGGACCCTGTGATGTAGTCAGAAAATTAGAGATAAATGAGTTCTCAAATACTGCCTCGAAACATCACCTATATGGAAGGAGCTTGTTTCATGCATATCAAGGAGGAATCAGAATCCTCCTATTATAATGATCATACACGAACACAGGGTCCTTAATAACTTTCCAATCCCAAGATAATATAATTAACAATATCTGGTAACTGTATACACACTCTGAGCCGCCCCCCCCCGAATCCTGATGCGTGTTCTGACCTCTAATTGGCATAGAGGGTCATTAGTGACATCTGCCGGCACACTCTATTTTATCAGACGGTGCCATAAATCTCGACCATTATTACACGTACTGTACATACATACATACATACATAGCCTGCCCCTCCAGTGCCCCATCCCCTTCCCCTCTTCCTCATTGTCCCTTTGAGTTCTTCCTCATTTTCCCCATGTCCTCTTCCTCATTCTTCTCCATGTCCTCTTCCTCATTTTTTCCTTGTCCTCTTCCTCAATTTCCACGTGTCCTCTTCCTCAATTTCCCATGTCCTCTCCTCATTTTCCCTTGTTCCTTTCCTCATTTTCCCATGTCCTCTTCCTCATTTTCCCCTTATCCTCTTCCTCATTTTCCTTTGTTCTTTTCTTAATTTTCTCTGTCATCTTCCCTGGCTTTTCTTTTTTATCTCTTCCTTTTCCTTTCTCTTCTCTTTCCCTCTCGATAGTTTTAGTTCTTCTCTTTTCTCGTCTTTCTTCCTATTCCTTCCATTTCTCTCTTTAGTGTATTCCCTTATCTGAAGTCTCTATTTTTTTTTGTTTCTATTCTCTTTCTTTTTCCATTTCTCCACTTCCCTTTCTCCCTTTCATTTCTTTTCATTCATATTTCTACTTTATTCCTATCCCTTCTTCTTTCTTTCCACCTCTCTTCTTTCTCATCCCCATATCTCTCCCCCTTCCCTTCCCCACCTCTCTCTCCCTTCCCTTCGCACCTCTCTTCCCCTGCCCTTCCCACCTCTCTCCCCGTTCCCTCCCCACCCCTCTCCCCCTCTCCTTCCCCACATCTCTCTCCCTTCCCTTCCCCACCTCTCTCCCCTTCCTTCCCCACCTCTCTCCCTCTTCCCTTCCCCACCTCTCTCCCCTTTCCCTTCCCCACCTCTCTTCTCTTTCCCTTTCTCAACTCTCGTCCCATTCCTTTCTCCTTGTTTTCCATCCCTCCGTTTTCCAACCCCTCTTACTCAACCACACCACCAGCAAAAAATGTCTAGAATGACGGAGGGAGGCGTGTGTGTGTGTGTATGCGTGTATACATGTGTACACTTTTCGTATTTTTTATACTTGTGTATGTACTGAACCTTATTGCATGTATGTGTACTTGTATGTGTGTAAAAGTATAATAGGTGATAGAGTTTATTCTAGGTGTGTGTTTATGTTTGTGTGTGTTGTAAATGTGTGCCTTTCTGT
>JAWQEG010007818.1:7500-30000 GCA_033782935.1 Petrolisthes cinctipes
AATCAAGGCACTCCCATGTATCAAAAGGAGAATCCCCCCTTAAGTCTTCCGGTGAATGATCTGACAAGCGGTAATCTATTTTCCTCGTTCAGTGTCTCCCTTTCATTTGCTCGGGGCTGTACAGTGCATACATACATACATACATCTCTGTCCTCTGGTCAGCTTCCTTCTTCTTCCAACATTCAACTCTTTCTTACTGGACACCTGCGGATCTGTAGTAGCCAATCTGACCCTCGGACGGAGAACATAAGGACGAAGAACGAAGGAAATACTTGTTCGCTCACTAGGTCATTAAAAGGGTTAGGCTGGTACAGTGTTGGTACATCTGGAGCAACTGGTTCCTCCAAACTATTCCAAGCAACAGGTCACCATTATTTTTGTCAATCTAGTCCTGTTTCCTGGCTTACTTTGGAGGAATCAAGGCACTCCAATTCACCAAAAAAAAAAAAAAAAAAAAAAAAAATCTTCCCCTAATATACTGTACTCAGAAGCTCTCTCGACTTAAGGGGATAATCTCATGTAAATCAGTAAGTTGGAGAGCTACTGAGTCCTCCAAACAGTGCAGCAAAACAGGCGAGACACAGAGGAGAGAGAGTGTGAGTCAACTTACAGTAACATTGCAGTAACTGTTCATATCTTTCCTCCCATTGTCACCTCCCCACTGTTTTGGATCAATCTGTATCCCTCCAATTGGTTCACACAGGCTTACCTTCTTACACGTGATCCAGCACTTCATATGTTTTTGGTGGTAAATCTGGAGTAACTGATTCCTCCAAACTATTCCATACAACAGGCCACCATTAGTTTTGTCAATCTGGCACTGTTTCCTGGCATACTTCGGAGGAATTTAGGCACTCCAATGTACCAAAAGTGTATTATCCCCTTAATGCCCGGGTCCACAAGGATGCCGACAAGATTTCCCAAGAGAGGAGACGGATTGGGAGAGGGAAAAAAGAGTAGAGGAAAGGGTACTGAGATAAAAGGGCAAGAAGAGGGGGAGGCAATAGACAAGAGGACTAGGGGAGACTGAAAAAGGAAAAAATGCTAGAGGGAAAGGTACTGAGATGAGAGAGCAAGGAAGGGGGGGTTGAGCTAGAGATAGAAGGACGAGGGAGGACTGGGAGGGGGAAAAAAAAGTAGAGGAAAGGGTACTAAGATGAGAGGGCAAGGAGGAAGGGGGCTAGATACAGAAGGGAGTGGGGACTGGGCGGAGGAAAGGGGGCAGGTGGGGAGGGAATAAGGGGTGCCTGAATGAAAGAAGGAGGACGAGGCGTGGAGGGAGGTAGAGGGGCATGTGAGAAGGCAGAGGTGGTGGGGAGGGGGTCGGGGGGCGGGGGGCGGAGGGAGACAGGGAACGTGAATAGAGCCAGAGGAGGCGTTGGGGAAAAAACAGAGAGGGCGTGGAGAGAGATAGAGAGGGCGTGGGGACAGATTCAGAGGGCGTGGAGACAGATAGAGGGAGAGTGGAGACAGACAGAAGTTGAATAGAGGTGAAGGAAGGATGAGAGAAGGGGACGGTAATATAGTTTTCTTATTTCGTAGTATTTTATAACCAATTTCTTTTTTATTATTATTTTCAAGCGTTTTTGGACACGTCTTGGACCTCAACGATGGCTTAAGTATAGTACAGTCAGTAGCTCTCCCCCTCATCTCTATCTACCCTTCCAATCTCTGTCTCATTTGTTTGTCTCATTTTCCTCAAGTCTAAAAATCATTGTCCTGTAAATTGGTGAAAACACATGGTAAATAATGACCAATACGACCTTGTTTGGTAGCCTTGTGGTGGTTTACAGTGTTGTTCGTTGTATGTAAGTGTTTAGATTAAGGGGATTGTACAGTGTTGGTAAATCTGGAGCAACAGAGTCCTCTAAAATATTCCTAGCAACAGGACACCATTAGTTTTGTTAATCTAGTCCTGTTTCCTTTCATAGTTTGGAGGATTCGAGGCTCTCCAATGTACACTCGCGATACGTAACCTCTGACCAGATGAAAGGCAGGAGGCACCACACATACCCTGCATTCGAACTCAGCCACTATATGTGTACTAGGTGGGGAAATGAACAATACAAGGCGATTCGAAGCTTTCTGCTCCTCACACACTGGTCAGAAATTATGTATCACGAGTGTACCAGATGTATAGTAACCCATGAATTATATGACGACACAACGGCACGACTTTTGCTTCTATATACAGTACTTGTTACACGAAAACCTGCACCACTACGCATTATTCCCACACCCTCTAAATATATCTATGAATCAGAGGTAAATTTGGAGCTACTGATTCTTTCAAACTATTCCAGACAACAGGCCACTATTATTTTTGTTATCATGGTCCCGTTTCCTGGCATACTTTTGGAGAGATGTAGGCGCTCTAATGTACCCAAAGTGTATTACTCCCTTTATACGGTAGGAGCACAGATATGGGAGTGGGGGAGAAGCTAAGAGTGTATATATGTGTGTGTCAGGGAGGAGAGATATTGAAAGGGAAGGAGGTTGATGGGAAAAGAGGTTAATTAAATGGATTGGCGAGGTAAAGTGCCTATTGCCAAAGGAGGAGAGTCTTACTTGTTTATGACGCGGTGGAAGCATTAACGGGAGTGTGTGTGTGTGTGTGTGTGTGTGTGTGGAGAGAGAGAGAGAGAGAGAGAGAGAGAGAGACAGGCAGACAGACAGACAGACAGACAGATAGACAGACAGAGAGAGACATAGATACATACCCAAACACAGACACAGACAAAGTGAAAGTAAGAAAAGAGGGGTCGATTTTGGTGAGTCAGTCTCTTAAGGGGAGAGTATACTTTTGGTACATTAAAGAGTCTTGATTCCTCCAAAGTATGCCAGGAAACAGGACCAGATTAACAAAAATAATGGTGACCTGTTGTTGGGAATAGTTTGGAGGAATCAGTTGCTCCAGATTTACCAAAACTATACTGTCCCCTTAAGTAATCGAATTGAAGAGCTACTATCCTACTGTAAAATAATCTTGTAAGCCATCATACCAAACAGATCGAAGTATTGGCCTTGTCTGTACATAATATATTCATTCATTCACGTTAACAGGAACACTCAAACACATTTATATTTTTTCCATGATTCTGAAGGGGAGACTCTCTTGTTGTTGAATTGAGGGCTACTAATTCCTCCTAACTATGCCAAGAAACAGACGACCCCAATGTAATAACAACACTAGAGGATCTATCTGTTGCCTGGCATAGTTTGGAGGACCCACAGACCTTCCAATTCACCAACAACAACAACAAAATCTCTTCTTAAGGTGATATAGTCAGGAAAAGTAGAATGAATGTGAGTATGGCCCATTCCCCTGGTTGTAATGTGTCTTCATCTGTCCTTATGTTGTTGTTGTTTTTCTTCTCTCTCTCTCTCTCTCTCTCTCTCTCTCTCTCTCTCTCTCTCTCTCTCTCTCTCTCTCTCTCTCTCTCTCTCTCTCTCTCTCTCTCTCTCTCTCTTCGGCCTGACAACCCTCACTCCATAAAAATTCGAAAATTCGACTCCTAAAGATGATGGTGATGCTTAAGATGATATTATTTGATGATTATAATAATGATAATAATAATAATAATAATAATAATAATAATAATAATAATAATAATAATAATAATAAAAAAATAAAAATAAAAATAAAAATAAAACTGTCGAGCATGAGGGGTTTGATAGCTCTGTAAAATTGATCGGTACAGTTCATGATGCATCGGGAATAATCAAGCTATTTTTCAGTATCCATCGCCTGTAGTGTCAAAATGTTTAACACGAGTATTCCACCAATATTTTTTTGTTTCACCTTCCGTACAATCACGGCCAATAATCTTGCAACACCTTCGAATGAAACTGCCGCGGTAAGTGGTGCGAAGCTAAAGCTCTTGTTGATCTCTGAAATATTGGTTCATAAGATTCACTCAAATGGTTCACTTTCATGCACCAGAGACAGGACTTTTGGGCATGACTGTACACAGCTGCTGATTAGACACGATACGAGGAGGATTGTATTGACCACCGATCTATGTACGAATAGCTGTGTCTGCATCTGTCCCTTTATTCTCTTTCACTCACTCCCTCCCTTGTGTAGAAGAAGTGAATGAATGAATGAATCCCTGAGGTAAGAGAGAAGAGAATATTGCCTCCGTAAGCACCGTGTGTCATAAAAAGCGACTGAAAGACCTGAATGAATACCCGGCCTTACCCCATGGGACAGCTTTTCAATAAATACGAAGTAAAGTAGGTGGAAACGGGAGAAGGCTTCCAGTGCTCAGGTTTAAGGGAAAAAAATATATCTTGTTGGTGGAATGGAAGGTCTGTGATTCCTCCAAACTATGCCAAGAAACACATCCCCTATTTGTGTACCATTGAGGGCATCTGTTTTCTAGCATAGTTTGGAGGAATCAGTAGCCCACCAATTTACCCTAAAAAAAAATCTTCCCTTAGATACTTGGGTTGGTGTATATTGAATGTGAGTGTACCCAAAATAAGTTAGTGAAAAATCATGTTGAGGATAAAGAGATAGTATACATTTGATACATTAGATCGTCTTGATTCCTCCAAAGTATGCCAGGAAACAGGGCCAGATGAACATAACTAGTGGTGTCTTGTTGCTTGGAATAGTTTGGAGGAATCAGTTGTTCCAGATTTACCAATACCACACCATCGTCTGATACTGAGCTGCTATTCCCTTAAGGGGGTAGTATTTTATAGTGTTGGTAAATCTGGAGCAATCGATTCCCCCAAACTATTCTAGGCATCCGGCCACCCTTATTTTTGTTCATCTGGTCCTGGTTCCTGGCATACTTTGGAGGAATCAATTTACTCCAATGTACTAACTGTGTACTGCTCCCTTAACCATTACCAACCTATTGTTTGAGTAAATTAATTGATCCCAATCTATAAGGATATTAGTTAATTATGTATAGTTAATTATGTATAGTTAATTATGTATAGTACAATGTTGGTGGTAGTGGTGATTGTGGTGGTAAATCTGGAGCAACTGATTCCTCCACACTATTCCAAGCAACAGGATACCTTTACATTTATTCATTGGTCCTGTTTCCTGACAAAAAAAATATTCAGTAGCAAATGGTCGGAAATGAGGAGTTGAACAAATGGTGCGTGAAAAAGTTATGTGTATTTATGTATAGAGGCAGCATCAGGAATACGTCTTCAGCATAGAGTTACAAAAGGAATACAAAGGAAAATAGAAGAATACAAGGGAGCAATACAGGCAGCAACTGACCTGAATCTAAAAACAGCAACAGACCTGAACCAACAAATAGTAACAGACCTGAATCAACAAACAACAACAGACCTGAATCAACAAACAACAACAGAACTGAATCAACAAACAACACCAACAGACCTGAATCAACAAACAACACCAACAGACCTGAATCAACAAACAACAACAAACCTTATAGCTGGTTTGGTATAATAATGACATACAGACAGCCAGGTTGAAAAAAAAAAAAGTTCACGTGTGTCGCCACTATAGAAGTCAGGTTAATTAATTATTGTATATTGTTTGTAAAAGCTCGTGCGCGATCCGTTTGTATTTCTTTAGTCACTGGGTATTAATAAAGTATTTATATTATTCCTAGTTGGGCTTTTGTTACTGAACCATGCATATGTTCAAACGATGAAAAAATAAATAATAATAAAATAAATGAAAAAATATCTAGTAGGAGGGGTCTTATAGGTCTGTGAGCCGTCCAAGAATAACCGTGGTATTGCCGATGGTGTAGTACTGGTTCAATGCCTCGATACACACACTACACAACCATCGTACCACACCATCGTCAACACCACGGATATTCTTGCATACGATGGTGTAAATGATGGTCACTCATGATGCACTGGGAATAAACAAGCTATTTTATTTAGTATCCAATGTTTAAGGACCCTGTGAACGTGTATGAGACCTGGTGGCTTCTAATTCCTCCTGATCATGTCACGAAACAAGCTTCTTCCATATTGGTGGTGTTTCATGACAATGTTTGAAGGACACACTAACCTCCAATTTTCTGACTACATCACGTGGGTCCTTAAGGGGGTAGTTAGTATCCTTTTGGTACATTAGAGCTCTTTGAGTCCTCCAAAGTATGCCAGGAAACAGGGCAGGACCAGATAAACCAAAGTAATGGTGGCCTGTTTCTTGGAATAGTTTGTAGGAATCAGTTGCACCAGATATACCAACACTATACTATCCCCATAACACGGGAATTGCACCGACAGTAATTTTATTTTATTTTTTATCGTGTGTACATAAAAACGACTGAATGTTCCACCAACAACAGAACGACCAACTGACCTCTTTCCACCGTGATTGTAATGTTTTTGTGTAGCGTCAATGGAGCGGGGGGAAAAATATATAAATCTTTGTTATGTTGATGTGATAGGTAGTTTCTGGGAGATTGTTGCCTCGTTTAGAATTTCCATAAGAAGGGTACCTATATTTATGATGTTTATGGGGGTAGTTCCCTTTTGGTACTTTAGATCGCCTTGATCCTTCCATAGTATGCCAGGAAACAAGACCAGAATAACCAAAATAATAGTGGCCGTAGGAGCTAAAGTCCGCGAAGGTTGTCTCATAAACACATAAGCACAACAATACAAGTTGCTCATAATTATGCCACTTCCTACATTGAAAGAAATATATCAATCTTACTCATACTCACGTCACTTTTACTTCCACAATGAGTAATAATCTGGCTCATATCACGCCACTCTTAATTCACTACTTGGTGTAAAAATAATAATCTTCCTCCTCATAACCAGGTCACCCTTGGAGTTAATATTAATAATCTTCTTCTTCATAGTCACGTCGCCCCTTGTAGTAATAATGTCGCCGTCAGGACCATCGGGGTACCTATAGACAAACAAACACGGTGCCATTATTACCAAGGATCCACTTACTGGGCCGTGTTATTGCCCAGAGAAGTTGACGTAAATTTCCCACTTTTTTTCCCCTGGCTACTCCCTTCTTCGTGTGGTGAGTGAGGGGTAGAAGGAGAGGGAAAACAGGGGGAGGAAGAAGAGAGGGTGGATTTGTGGGAGAGAGAAGTGGGAGGAAGGAGAGAGAGAACGAAAAGAGGAGAGGGTCGATTTGTGGGGGAGAGAAGAGGGAGGAAGGAGAGAGAGAACGATAGGAGGAGAGGGTGGATTTGTGGGGCAGAGAAGAGGAAGGAAGGAGAGAGAGAGAGAACGAAAGGAGGAGAGGGTCGATTTGTGGGGGAGAGAAGTGGGAGGAAGGAGAGAAAGAACGAAAGGAGGAGAGGGTGGATTTGTGGAGGAGAGAGAAGAGGGAGAAAGAGAGGGAAAACGGGAGGAGGAGAAGGAGAGCGTCGATTTGTGGGAGAGAGAAGAGGGAGGAAGGAGAGAGAGAGAGAATGAGAGCAGGAAAGGGTGGATTTATGAAGAGAGGAGGTGCGTGGGAAGAGAGAGAAAACATGAGTAGAAGCAAGGCCTTGGGTAGGAGAGGGTAGGCTTGGTTGAAGAGAACGAGATAGGAAGAAGAGAGAGGAGAGTAAACGAGCGTAGGAGGGATGGGAAGAAGAGGAAGGGCGGAAGAGGAGGATGGGAAGATGAGGGAGATAGTAGTGATGATGTACACAAAGGGGGAGAGGGTTGTGGTGATGATAGAAGAGGCCGTCGTGATGCTAGAAGAGGAAGAGGAAGATGATAGTAGTGATGAGAGGGGAAGGGGTGAGGGTGGTAGTGATGATAGAAGAGGTAGTGATGCTAGAAGAGGAAGAGGAAGATTATAGTAGTTATGAGGGGGGAAGGGATGAGGGAAGTGGTGATGATAGAAAAAGGTATTGATGTTAAAAGAGCAAGAGGAAGATGATAGTAGTGATGAGAGGGGAAGGGATGAGGGTAGTGGTGATGATAGAAGAGGTAGTGATGTTAGAAAAAGAAGGGGAAGATGGTATTAGTGATGAAGGGGGAAGAGTGAGGGTGAAGGTGGTGGTGATATAAACCAAGTGGAAGAGGGTAAAAGTGTTGATAGAAGAAGTATTGTGATATTAGAAGAGATAGAGAGCTTTACCCTTGGCTGGGAAGAATGACAATAACCATATCTCAACACCATGCATTAGTGACACCTTTCAAAATAGATGTTTCGTGACACAGTTTGGAGGAATCAGTATAGCCTTCAGTTTGTTGGCTACATCACGGGCTATTTAAGATGATAATTACCCTCGTCCTTCCTTTGACACTTCCTTCCTGCCAGCCTCAGTGAAACATTAGTGCCTCACGTCTCTCTCTTCCTCATCATCATCTTCTTCCTTGTGCTGCTCCTCCTCATCATCTTCTTCCTCTACCTCCACATCTTCCTACTTTTCTCCCCCCCCCCCCTCCACCGACATCTACATCTTTTATCCTCCTCCTTCCCTTCCTCCTCCTCCACCTCTTCCTACTTCATTCCTTCCACATCCATACCCTCATCTATCCTCCTCTTTCTCTTCCTCCTCCACCACCTCTACCTCTACTTCCTCCTCCACCACCACCACCTCCTCCTCCTCCTCCTCCACCTCCACCTCCTCCTCCTCCTCCTCCTCCACCTCTTCAACTGTGAGGCCAAAATAATGTCTTTCCTGGGCTGGAGGTTCATACATTTCAATCTGGCTCGAAGGAAGGAAGGAAGGAAGGGGAAGGTTCAGGGGTGCCACGTCAGGCCTCGGTTGGTGTGTGTGTGTGTGTGTGTGTGTGTGTGTGTGTGTGTGTGTGTGTGTGTGTGTATTTGTTTTGGAGAAGACTGTCGGGGGAGGGAAAGGTGTGTGTGTGTGTGTGTGTCTGTGTGTGTGTGTGTGTGTGTGTGTGTGTGTATTTGTTTTGGAGATGACTGTCGGGGGGGGGGAAAGGTGTGTGTGTGTGTGTGTTATGGAATTGGCTGTAGGATCATGAGAGGAAGGGATGATGAGGAAATGAATGAGGAGGGATAATGAGGCGAGAAAAGGATGAGAGGGTGAGGGATGAGGAGGGGAAGAAATGAGGAAGTGGGTGAGAAGGAGTGAAGAGGCGAGAAATGGATGAGATAATGTGAAATAGGTAAGAGCGTTTGAGAATGACAAAGTGAGGGTATGAGGAATAGTTGAGGGGGTAGAGAGGCGAGGAATGGATGAGGGGATGAGAAATAGGCGAGGGAGTAAGTAGGAGATAAATGAGAAGGGCTGGGTGAAGGATCGGGCAGGGGTTGGGGAGGAATTGAGTGGGAAATGGGGAATGAAGAACCAGGCAGGGAAGAGGGAATGAGGCAGGGAGTTGGGGGAAGATAAATGAGAAGGACTGGGATGAAATACCTGGCAGGGGTTGGGGAGGAGTTGAGTGGGAAGTGGGGGAATGAAGAACCAGAGAGGAGTCGAGTGGGGGGAGTCAAGTGGGAAGTGGGGGAATGAAGAACCAGGGAGGAGTCGAATGGGGAGGAGTCGAGTGGGAAGTGGGGGAATGAAGAACCAGGCAGGGGGTCGACTGGCTGACTGGCTGGCGGGGCGGGGGGGGGAGGGGGTTCATGGGTGGGGCTGGAAGGCAATATCAACACTCCATCCCTGATACTGAGGAAACAGATCAATGTGTCTTTATTACTGCACTCGCTTCATCTCTTGTTCTCAGTCCATGGCAGGAGCTCTTATCGTTCTCTGGAAGTAAGTAGGTTATGGTTAGGCAAGCTGCTAATGTTTAGGTTAGGTTAGATTAGATTAGGTTAAGTTAGGTTAGGTTGCGATGAGAATAGTTGATAAATTAGGTTAGATTGTATTAGGTAAGGTTAGGTTAGGTTAGGTTAGGTTAGGTTAGGTTAGGTTAGGTTAAGTTGCGATAGAATAGTGGATTAATTAGGTTAGGTTTGGTTAGATTCGGTTTAGTTTGGTTAGGTTAGGATGGTTATAGAGTTGAATAATTAGGTTAGGTTAGGTTAGGTTGCGATGAGAATAGTTGATAAATTAGGTTAGATTATGTTAGGTAAGGTTAGGTTAGGTTAGGTTAGATTAAGTTTGGTTAGCTTGCGATAGAATAGTTGATTAATTAGGTTAGGTTTGGTTAGATTAGGTTTAGTTTGGTTAGGTTAGGATAGTTATAGAGTTGAATAATTATGTTAGGTTAGGTTAGGTTGCGATTAGTATAGTTGATTAATTAGGTTAGGTTATGTTAGGTTTAATTAGGTTAGGTTAGGTTTAGTTTGGTTTGGTTAGGATGGTTAGAGTTGAATAATAGGTTAGGTTAGGTTAGGTTGTAATGAGAATATTTGATTAATTAGGTTAGGTTAGGTGAGGTTTGGTTATGTTAGGTTAGGATGGTTATAGAGTTGAATAATTATGTTAGGTTAGGTTAGGTTGAAATGGGTAGAGTTGTTAATTAGGCACAAGTATAAAGTTGAATATTATATGAATAAGTAGATAGTTAATTAGCTAAGAAGAAAGGAAAAGAAATATCAGATCGTATGGTTTATATTGAGTAGTACGGTAATTCATTAATGTACAATCAAAGACAAAACTCGTGTCGCTGTCTTGTCTAATTATTTTAAGGGGGTGCGGGAGTAGGGGGACAGGCTTGGGGGTGGACTGGGGGAGTGCGGGAATAGGGGGACAGGCTTGGGGTGGGTAGAAAGCCTGTCCCCTATTCCTGCACCCCCCTAACCCCCCCCCCAAGCCTGTCCCCCTACTCCCGCACCCCTCAAAACCCCCCCGACCCCCCCAAAACCCCCCCGACCCCCCTAAACCCCCAGCACCCCCCTAAACCCCCCGACCCCCCAAACCCCCCCGACCCCCCAAAACCCCCAGCACCCCCCCAAGCCTATCCCCCTATTCCTGCACCCCCCAAAACCCCCCCGACCCCCCCTAAAACCCCAGCACCCCCCAAAACCCCCCCGACCCCCCCAAAAAACCCAGCACCTCCCTAACCCCCCCCCCCAAGCCTGTCCCCCTATTCCCGCACCCCCTTAATTAATATAACTTGTGAAACATAATGAAAATCTCACCACAATAATGTTCATGCCCAGTATGGTTAGGTTAGGTTAGGTTAAGTTAAGTTAGGTTAGGTTAGGTTAGTCCTCTACCATATAATTATTTTCACCAATTTTCACGACACGGGTTTTGTCTCTGATAATACTTTTCATGTCAAAGCAATATACAAAACATATCAAATTTTCTGTTATTAGTATGTTGATAGAATGTAAATAAAGAAAGACTCAGTTCATTTATGTAAAAAAAAAAAAAAAATCCCGAACTTTTATGTCAGATTTATTTACATATGATCAATTTTATATGTTAGAATTTTTGCTTGAACGCTTATAAAATTTTCTTAGAACATTTATATTTCGGAATAATTATGAATATACATCCAAACGTATATGTGTCTCCATATTTATGTAACACTTAATTAACTTATTGACTCTCCTTAAACTTAATGTAGCTATCGTCTGAATTAACTGACTCTCCTTAAATTCACTGTAGCTATCGTCTGAACTCACTGACTCTCCTTAATTTTACCGTAGCTATCGTCTGAACTCACTAACTCTCCTTAAACTTACTGTAGCTATCGTCTGAACTCATTGACTCTCCTTAAATTCACTGTAGCTATCGTCTGAACTCGCTAACTCTCCTTAAACTTACTGTAGCTATCGTCTGAACTCACTGACTCTCCTTAATATTGCTGTACCTATCGTCTGAACTCACTGACTCTCCTCAAATTCACTGTAGCTATCGTCTGAACTCACTGACTCTCCTTAAACTTACTGTAGCTATCGTTTGAACTCACTACCTCTCCTTAAACTTACTGTAGCTATCGTCTGAACTCACTGACTCTCCTTAAATTAACTGTAGCTATCGTCTGAACTCACTAACTCTCCTTAAACTTAATGTAGCTATCGTCTGAACTCACTGACTTTCCTTAAATTCACTGTAGCTGACTCTCCTTAAATTCACTGTAGCTATTGTCTGAACTCACTAACTCTCCTTAAACTTACTGTAACTATCGTCTGAACTCACTGACTCTCCTTAAATTCACTGTAACTATCGTCTGAACTCCCTGACTCTCCTTAAATTCACTGTAGCTATCGTCTGAACTCACTGACTCTCCTTAAATTCACTGTAGCTATGGTCTGAATTCACTGACTCTCCTTAACTTTACTGTAGCTATCGTCTGAACTCACTGACTCTCCCTTTCAGCTTCAGTAACACATGCTAACAACTTCACTTTGATGCCTGCGATAGAATAAGTCGCTTTGTATCGTCCTCTTCCTCCTCCTCTTCCTCCTTGTATCTTCTTTGCATCCTCTTTCTCTTTGTATCTTCTTTGTATCCTCTTCCTCTTTGTATCCTCCTCCTCCTCCTCTTCCTCCTTGTATCTTATTTGAATCCTCTTCCTCTTTGTATCTTCTTTGTATCCTCTTCCTCCTTGTATCTTCTTTGTATCCTCTTCCTCTTTGTATCTTCCTCTTCCTCCTCTTCCTCTTTGTATCTTCCTCCTCCTCCTCTTCCTCTTCCTCCTTGTATCTTCTTTGTATCCTCTTCCTCTTTGTATCTTCCTCTTGTATCTTCCTTTGTACCTTCCTGTCTCACGCTGCCACAGTATTTAGCCAAAGGAAATAAAATATAAAAAACACACACTACCTAGGTCACATTTCAGGCGGAAAATTACCTCTGGTGCGATTCCTTTGTCGTATCGTTTTAGTTTTATTATTATTATTTTTTTTTTTTTTTTTTTTTTTTTTTTTTTATCTTAAAAGTGTGGATGCTTAAGTGAGGTGATGCAAAAGTTAAGCATGGAATACTTGGGACGTGAAGTGGAAAAGTTATGAAAGTGTAATAGAATTATTATTATTGTTATTGTTATTGTTATTATTATTATTATTGTTATTGTTATTATTATTATTGCTATTGCTTTTATTATTGTAATTATTATTATTATTATTATTTTTATTTATTTATTTTTTTATTTATTTTTTTTTATTATGCTGCACTCTCACTTTCTCTATCTCTATCTATCTATCTATCTATCAATCTAAAAAACTACACAACGACGATGAAGAGAGTTAAGTATGAGTTAAGTTTGTGTTGCGTGTACACCAAAACCGATAATAATATTATACCGTAACTTAAGCAAATATCGAGCATGACTTCTCCATCGTTTTAAGAAGATGGTGGAAGCGATTTTTATCATTCTTAGCTTGTGAGTGAAGTCATGGCACGGTTTGGAGGCCTCGGCAGCTTCCAGTGTCCCTGCCAATATCTCAACCCCTTTAATGAAGAACAAACACAAGTGGAGGTGTGTAAGGAAGATAAGGAGAAACAGTCACCACCAGAATGTTAATCCTCTTCCGTCGCCTCTCGTACAGTTTAAGGAGTAGTAAACTATATATTGGTAAATCTGGACAAACTTATTCCTTCAAACTTTTCCAAGCTACAAACCACCATTATTTTTGTTAATCTGGTCTTGTTTCCTGGCATAATTTGGAGGAATCAAGTTGCACTAATATACCAAACGTATACTATCCCCTTAAACAAGTAGAAAGTGCTATGAATAATTTGGCTGTATATTTATGGCAAAATTTGGCAGTTTTTTTGTAGTAAGTCCTCGTATATTTATAACTGAATCACCAGGAACCAAGAGCCAATGTAAGGTGGAACGTGATTGGCTGAACTTTGAGTGGTGGTGAAGATGTTGCCATAATTTATACAACCTGATTTTTTTTTATTGCACTTTCTCCTTGCTCATCTGTACATTCCCGACGTGTGAACTCATAGTATGGGAGTTCACTATTAGACGGGAGAGGTTACAGATCTTTTGGTGGCGACTGTACATACGTTCAAGAAGAGTAATGTGAGTAGAGGTGAAGGTGGAGGGCGATGAGAGATGGGTAACAGTGAATGGCTTATGGACCAATGGTGATATAAAGGATCCCAGTCAGTCAAGATAGAATGCAGGGGAATATTTGATGAAGTGTAAGAAGATGTGAAGGATTGATTGCACTGGTGTATTAACGGGATATTCTTTTGATTGATTACACTGGCTGTATTAACGGGATATTCTTTTTATTGATTGCATTGGCTGTATCAACTGGGAGAATCTTTTGAGAGTAAATTGGTGGACTACTGATTCCTCCTACCTATGCCACGAAACAGATCCCCCCATTAAGGTCGTCTGTTTCCCGGCATAGTTTGGAGGAATCACAGATCTTCCAACTTCACCAACTAGAGAATCTCGCCTCACAGGAAGTCAACTGTTGTAGGTAAAAGAGAGGATCACTGATTCCTCCAAGCAATGCTGCAATAAAAAAAACAAAATCTCTTATTCGTATACACACACACACACACACACACACACACACACACACACACACACACACACACACACACACACACACACACACACACACACACACACACACACACACACACACACACACACACACACACACACACACACACACACACACACACACACACACACACACACACACAAACATTCTAATCATTATCCAGGTAGAAACTTACATACAATTATACTTGCATACATATATTAATACATAATATTATATTCTTACGTGTTTGCAATTACTTTATTTAGTTTGTGATAATTGTCAGATCTGAGTGAAGGATTTGTACACTGGTGGGTGACGCCATCATTACGCTAAAAAAAAAAAATATATAAAGGTTTGAGAAATGTTGTATCCGTGTAAACCGTGTCAGAGTGTGGTGAAAGAGGAGGACAGGAGGGGGAAGATGTTAAGAAGAGGAGGATGAGGAGGAGGAGGAGGAGGAGGAGGAGGAGGAGGGGGAAGATGAAAGGAGGGGATGGAAGGAGAGTGTGAAACGGAGGAAGGAAGGAGAGATGGATAGTGGTAGAAAGAGAGCATAGGAAGGGAAGGAAGGAAAATAATATTGGGATGAAGGAGTGAGGGAGAACGGTGGTAGGAAGTGGAGACGAAGGCGAGAATGTGATGGAGGAGAAGAGAAGGAGAGAGAGTGTGAAGTAAAAGTGGAAAGGAGAAAGAGCAACGAAAGAAAGGGAAGGAGAAAGAGTGTGGCACAAGAGTGTGAAGGAGAGAGGGAGGGATGAATAGTGGGAAGGAGAAAGGGAGAGATAAAGAGTGTGAAGGAGAGAGGGAGGAATGAATAGTGAGAAGGAGAGAGGGAGAGATGAATAGTGGGAAGGAGAGAGGGAGAGATAAAGAGTGAGAAGGAGAGAGGGAGAGATAAAGAGTGGGAAGGAGAGAGGGAGGGATGAATAGTGGGAAGGAGAGAGGGAGAGATAAAGAGTGAGAAGGAAAGAGGGAGGGATGAATAGTGGTGGGAAGAGGAAAGAGTGTGACATAAGAGTGGAAAGAGTGAGTAAGAGGAGAGCGGAAGAAAGATACACAGACTGAGAGAGAGTGAGTGTGGTGCTGATAGTTTGCTCACACCTGAAAGAGACGTGGGGTAGGAAGAAAGGTATATCAGACACACAGACATATCAACACTCATCGGGAAGGAGAGGAGCGACCAACCATTTGCCACCGACGACACGGAAGATGGATAAAGCAAAGAGGAAGTGGCAATTTCCCATCAAAAGCAAGAAGAGGGTGAAGGAGAGGAGGAAAAAATAAACATGAAGAAGAGTGGGAAAAGCGATAGACAGGACGGGAAAGAGAAGCAGAGATAATAGAGGGTGAAGGAGAGGAAAATAAATAAATATGAAGAAGAGACAGAAAAGTGATAGACAGGACGGGAAAAGAGAAGCAGAGATAATAGAGACAGACAGACAGACTGACATAAACGTTGAGACACAAACACCGACGGATAAGAGAGAGACTGAGACTTGGAAAAGACACACTCAGACAAGGAGAGATAAGCAGAGATGGGGAGAGACAAAAATATGAGAGAGACAAGAGGGAAGATATATTCGAGTGCTTTCTTAACTTGTAAGAAAGAGACAGACATGACACTGTAAACCCTCGATTGTACAGTCACAATCAAATATCCACCGACACTTTCCTTCCATCGTAGTAAATATCTTGGTAATAAAGAACAACACGTGTATGATTTTGCAGCAACTCATAATAATAATTGAGGTGGATAAGTTAACGTGAGGTGTTGTAGGATTATATTTTGTTATGATACTTATTTATTTGTACGATGGAAGGAAAGTGTTGGTGGTTATTTGATTGTGGCTGTACCTCTCTCATTTACCACTGACACCAACCATGCCTCACCGATCTATATCTCAAAGAACCCCGTACTGTAATTCACGGGAAACACCAGTGAAATATTCGCAAGAGATGGTAGGATACTTAACCTCTTCCTTGGTTCGTGTCAGTCTTTCTTCTCATTTATCAAGGTGACCATTTCATTCTCCCTCATAATTATATTTCTCTCGAAGCCTTTTCCCCCCTCACCAGTTCCCACCTCGCTACGGTACTCTGTTTTAGATCCTAGCACTCGTCTTAAGGACCCTGTGATCGTGTATGAGAATTTGAGGCTTCTGATTCCTCCTGACCATGCCACGAAACACGCTCCTTCCCTATAGGTAGTGTTTCATGGCAATATTTGAAGGACTCATTTACCTCCAATTATCTGACGACAACACAGGGTCCCTTAAAGTTTTTCCTTGTGCCTCTTGTCCTGAGTAAGTTATATTCCGTCCTGCCCCCCTCTTTGCCATAGTCTGCCCCCTATGTTTCAGATCCTGGTACTCGTCACATTTATTCCCCAAGTGTCATATATCTTAAGTTTTTTTTTTTTTTATTCCTTGCTCTTATCCTACTCCCACCCCTGTGTCATATCCTCCCCATTTATGTTTCTTATCCAACCACTTGTGTTGTATATTCTACCTCAGTATAAAATTGTCCCCAGTATCATATCCTAGCGTTCTCTGTCATATCCTGCCCCTCTTAATGTATCCTTTTATTTCATTTTCCCCTCTTCTATTTCATCCTCTGCCCCCCCCCCCCCCCCTTCCCCCCCATTTTCATCCTTTGCCCCCGAACATCCTTGTCTCGTATACTGGTCCCTCGTCTCTAATCTTGACCCCCATCTTTTAACATGATATACTGCCAATACCACCACCAACACATTCCCACTACCACCATTACCACTACTATTACTATTACTACCACCACCACCACATTCCCACTACCACCACTACTACTACTACTATTACCACCACTAACACCACCACATTCCCACTACCACCATTACCACTACTACTACTATTACTACCACCATCAACACCACCATGTTCCTTACTATAATCATTCCTACTACCACTACCACCATCATCATTTCCCACTACCACCTCTACCATCATTCCCACCACCATCACCACCACCCTCATTCACAATCACCATCATTCTCACCACCACCACCACTACCTCCACCACTAACATCACAATTATCACCACTACCACCCTCATTCACAATCACCATCATTCCTACTACCACAACCACCACCACCCTCATCACCACTACCACCATTCCCACTACCACCACCACTACCTCCACAGCCACCACCCTCATTCACCACCACCACCATTCCCATTACCACTACCATCATTCCCACCACCACCACCATTCACTACCACCAACATTCCCATTACCACCACCACCACTACCACATTCATTCACCACCACCATCATCATCATTCATGCTACCGCTGCTTACCACCATCACCACGAACACCATCCACTCACTCCTCCCAAATTCCTCTCACATCTTCTCAATATGTTCAACCTCCTATCATATTTTCCCCCGGTCCCCTGAGCATAGAAATTCCACGTTTTGCACACTTAAACCCTGATAGGATAGGATAGGATACTCGGCAACACAATTGATAGCAGCTCTGATTTTTATACTTTAGTACCATACCCATCCTCTACCATCCTCCAAACCTCTCATATCCTTCCCTTAAATACCATACTGTGTTCGTCGTATCCTAACCTATGGGAGAAGTAAATAATCACATATTCTGAATAGGGTTTAAATATTTTCCACAGTCTCCCAACCGTATAGGGTCTGGTCATGTGTAATAATATATATCTGAAATAATGTCGAACTCTTTTCCTCTTGACGCAGCAAAATAATAAATCTTCTCACAATTCCCATTAGCTGATTCCCAAATGATGAAGGTTGGTTAGTTTAAGGGTTACCAAGATGTAGTCAGGAAATCGGAGGTAAATGAGTCCTTCAAATATTACCACGAAACACCACCTATATGGAATGAACCTCTGAGTGTTTCATGGCATAGCCGCTTGGAATCAGAAGCCTCCAATTCTCATACACGATCACAGGGTCCGTAAAAGGTCCTTATGTTTTTGGGTGTAATGTCTGTTGTCCTCTGTAATAATATTGGTTCATCAGATTCACTCCAATGCCTCACTTTTATTCATCTATTCATCTGATGCAGGACTTTTCATCGTGACTGTACACCCATCGCTATAGGACATAACATTACTACGATCTAACCCTTCTGACCATAACCCATACATTATCATCAAGGTCCCCATTATTTTTAGGTGAGAAGCCCTCCTTGTGGGAAAGGCATCACGGAGGTCCATTTTGATATAATATACTGCCGCTATGTTTTACACCTTCACACCGCTGGGTCAGGGGGAACGAACACTCCTTTAAGGCACCCTGTGTTGTAGTAGGAAAACTAGGGGTTAGTGAGTCCTTCAAACATTGCCACGAAACGCCACCACCAATATTGAAGGAGCTTGTTTCGTGGCATAGTAAGGAGGAATCAGAAGCCACCAAGTCTTATACATGATCACAGGGTCCTTAAGGTTGGTTATGGTCGATGCTTCTTTGTTGGTAATGATATGGGGTCTATTTTGGACAGACAGAAAAGACGGCCAGACACACAGACAAACGGACGGACGGCATACAAGACAGACACAGACATATAGACACATACCAACACAGAAAAATAGACAGATAGACATACTGACGGACGGACAGACATGCATATACAGACAGACACACACAGAGCGACACAGACAGACATACAGATAAACGAACGAACGAACAGACAGGCAGACAGACAGAAAGACAGACAGCCAAGCTTCTTCCATTCTCACCTGGGGCTACACCAAGAATAATTCATGCTTGCAACAACTGTGTGTGTCTTGTCATCGGAACCCTCAGATGGGGGTATTACAGTGTTGGTAAATCTGGAGAAACTGATTCCTCCAAACTATTTCAGGCAACAGCAGGCCACCATTATAATATTGTTCATCTGGTGGGCCCGTTTCCTGGTATGTTTTGGAGAAATCAAGAGGCTCCAATGTACCAGAAGTGTATCGGCCCCTTAAATCTCAAGCATGGAACTTGAAACTCTCTTTATACCGAGCTGCAATCATTCATTTCCTCACCATCGGGTTCTGACTCACTGACTGTTTAATACGATCGTGGCGTCGCACTCTGGTCTTCGTTCCCTCGGCGGGTTTCGTGTACGCCCTCAACCCCTCCCCCCTGTACCCCCGTTTCACGCCTTTCACCCCTCCCCCCCAGTAACCCCGTTCCTGCCTCCCAACCCCGTTCCCGCCTCCCACCCCCGTTCCCGCCTCCCACCACAGTTCTCCGTTTCCAAACCTCCGTTCCCCATCTCTTTGACCCGCCCCCATCAAAGTCACCGCCTTCATCAAGAGAGGAGGAACAGCCGCAAAATTCTGTGAGTAAAGACATATCCTATTTCAGCTCACGTTCGCTCCTTGCTCCTCCTTCATCACAGCCCTTCCCTCCTTCCCTCCTTCTTCCTTCCTACTCGTGCTTAATGAAATGCAAAGTCGCCTTCCATCCATAATTTCTCTCCCCACCAAAGGGATGGATGGGGTGGGATTTCAGGGGAGAATCTCTTGTTGGTGGTGAGTTACAAGGCTACTTATTCCACCCATGATATGCCAGTCAGGAAACAGAAGTGGATCTCTGTGTTACTAATAAGGAATCGATCTGTTTCATGGCATATAGTTTGGAGGAAAGATTAGCCCTCCATTTCCCTCACACAGATGATCTATTATTTATATTATTAGTCTTTTTGCTTGCTCACACGAATTCGAACACCATTAAGGGGATAGTATACATTTGATACATTGGAGTGTCTTGATTCTTCCAAAGTATGCCAGGAAACAGGACCAGATGTTAAATATAATGAAGTCTTGTTGCTTGGAATATTTTGAAGGAATCATTTACTCCAGAATTACCAGCACTGTACTACCCCCTTATGGAGATGATGATATACTTTTGTTGGTGAATTGGAAGGTCTCTGATTCCTCCAAACTATACCACAAAACAGATCCCCTATTAGTGCCATTGAGGGGGTCTGTTCTCTAGCAAAGTTTGGATGAATCAGTGGCCCCTCCAATTTACCAACAAGAGAATCTCCCCTTAAAGTCTCCTGCAATCCAAGGCTACGGAAAGAAACGCCTTTACGGAGCAGGACTCAAACTTTAATTAAGCCAACTCAAACTCCCGGGGTCGATCCAAATGAAGAACTTGGCAGCTCCCAATACTTTTCCGGATTTTCATTTGACTCTCTTATTAAAACTCCTCCCCAAGTAGCTCATCCTTTTTGGTCCTGGGGTTAGTTAATAATGTCGTACGTATCACACAACTCTTGAATGTTGACGGATAGGAAAATGACTGCAAATGGACGTGTGAGGTGTATGAAGATAATGGTAACCAACATTATGTGAATTGATTAATTGATTGATATTAGGTGCCGCAACAGCGAGGTCATATAGCGCCAGAAAAAAGGTGATAGAGATGTGAGACAGCAAGCAGGAAGGAAGTAGATAGAAAAGAGGAAAAGTTGAACATAATGTGAAGATAATGGTATCCAACATAAGATAAAGATAATGGTAAGCAACATAAGATAAAGATAATGGTAACCAACATAAGATAAAGATAATGGTAACCAACATAGATAAAGATAATGCTAACCAACATAAGATAAAGATAGACAATGTAAACTCAGATGTAAAAAAATCTGGTCGTGTTTTTTTTTTTTTTTTTTTTTTTTCCCTCTATTTGTTAGGTTGAATCTTTGTTGTTGATAAAGTAACGCCTTGCAATACACTTCCCGGTCACTCTTTGTACTCGACGTGTATAGACAATGCCCTGCTTTCTTTCCACTCCGAGAGGGTTTTAATCTCTGGAAAAAAAATATCCAAACTCCTGAGCTAAGATTTTTTTTTTTTTTTTTTTTTTTTTAATGTCGGTTTTGGGGACAAGGAAGATATTTTTTTTTTTTTTTTTTTGGGGGGGGGGTCTGAGTTTGTTTATCTACTTGTCTTTGTTTTTAGTGTTCTTGCTTGTTTTTTTTTTTTTTTTTTTCTTTATGGTCTGTTGTTATTATGTGTGAATGTCGACGAATTTCATATCAAAGGGAACAGAGGGCTTAGAATTTGGGTTCGTGACTGGGAACGGAGGGCTTAGAATTTGGGATGGATTCAGATCTGGACCGTATTCAGCAATCTATAGTTTATATATTTAAGAGCCGGGTGAAATATTGGTAGCGGTGCTCGTAAATTTTCACAGCCTCAAAAAATAATGAATGAGAGCAAAAAATCATTAATAACGCCTCCGTAACACTTTCACAACCTTTTGGGGGAGATATATAAATGTGAGAGAGAGAGAGAGAGAGAGAGACGAGAGAGAGAGAGAGAGAGAGAGAGTGTGTGTGTGTGTGTGTGTGTGTGTGTGTGTGTGTGTGGTGTGTGTGTGTGTGTGTGTGTGTGTGTGTGTGTGTGTGTGTGGTGTGTGTTGTGTGTGTGTGTGTGTGAGGTGTGAGTGTGTGTGTGTCTGTGTGTGTGTGTGTGTGTGTGTGTCATAAAAAATAATAGATATATAACTAATTGTATATAAATAGTTACAGGAGACTTAGTCATAGTTGAGGTGTATGGTGGTCTCAAAAACAAGCTTATTGTTATATCTTCATGAGGGTGATAATGAACTAATGTATGCACTGAAATGTGTACCTATATCACTGGTATGGTCTGTCTAGTTTATTATTACTCTGTTAATATGTCTTGTTGCTCTGATGTTTGTTCAGTACTTTGTTCATCTTTCATTCCTTTCCTTCAGCGTCCCTTCTACCTGGCATCAAAACAGACGACTAGAAAAAATATATATATATATCCTCTGCCTGCTCATTATTATCTCTAAGTAATGAAAAAAAAAGTTAGTAAATGCCGATGTTGATTAATTTTTTGCAGGAGCCTTTAGTGTACAAGTAACTACGAGACATACATAATTATTTGTAACTACATCTTTCCAGTGGTTGTAACAATTTTGTCTTGATATATATTAACATCTTACTAGCAAGATAGGCTTATATATCTAAATAATTCCAGCACAAATAACAATCTTCTACTAATTTCCAATACTTTAAACTCTCATGTACAAATTAACATATATTGAGGGCATAATATAGTTAATCATAATAATTTAAAAATGTTATTAGCTTTGACAAGAATAATGTATAATATAGATGACCTGTACAGTACATATATATATTCGTTTATA
>JAWQEG010007819.1:0-31524 GCA_033782935.1 Petrolisthes cinctipes
CCATCAACACCACCACCACCACACCTGTTTTTACACCACAATCATTACCACACCTGATTTTACACCACAATCATTCTATCTCTTCATCATAATCACCACCACACCTGATTCTACACCACAATCATTACCACATCTGCCAGTCCACCACAATCCCTACCACACCTGTTTCTTCACCTCCAACACCACCACACCTTTTTATCTATCATCATTACTATACCTGTCTATTTACCACAATCACCAGCACCCCTGTTTTTTTTTCACCAGCAACACCACCACGTCTGTTATTCCACCACCATCACACCTGCTTTTTCACCACCAACACCATCACACAAGAATCATCAACACTACCTCACCAACAACACCATAACACCACACCTGTGTATTAATGAGAGTGGAATAGGTAGGAGGTTTGGTTGCGAAGAGAGAGAGAGAGACCCCCTCTACTTTGTTCCATCTCCTGTGTGCGTTTGTGTGTGTGTGTGTGTTCGCTACCACAAAGACCTCAGTTATAAATAAGTAAGAAGAAGCTGGCGTATTGTAGTAACAGAGGGAGGAAGGGAGAGTGAGGGGAGGGAGAGAGTGAGAGAGAGGTACAGTATATAGGTGGGGTGAAAAGAAGGGAGGGAGAAATAAAGAGTGGGAGAGGAAAGAAAAAAAGGTAGGATAACTGAGAGAAAAGACCGAAAGTTGAATGAGAGGGAGAAGAAAAGGAAGTAGGGAGAATGAGAGGGAAAATAGGGAGGCTAAAGGAAAATGAAGGAGAGAGAGAGAGAGTGGGGGAGAAGGGAAAGAAACAAAATGAAAGAGAGAGAAGAAAAGAAGAACAGAAAGAGAGAGAGAGGAAAGGAGAGAAGAAGGGGGATGAAACAAGGTAGGAAGGCTGAAATAGAGGGAGGGAGGGAAGGAGAGAAAGAGAGAGAGGGAGGAAGGGAGGGAGGGAGAGAGACCCAGGCCGCCACCGCCACCCCCACCACCACCACCAAGCTACCTGTTGCTGAAGCCCGGGCACACACACACACACACACACACAGGCCACGTGTTGAGAGGCAGTGATGGGATGGGATGGGATGGGATGGGTTGTGTTGGGTTGGTTGGTATCATTGGTTGGGATATCTGTCTGTCTGTCTGTCTGTCAACTTCAGCTCCTGTCTTTCACTACTTGCTTGCTCCCCGATTCTCCCTGTCTCCTACTTTGCTCTCTCTCTCTCTCTCTTCTCTCTCTCTCTCTCTCTCTCTCTCTCTCTCTCTCTCTCTCTCTCTCTCTCTCTCTCTCATTAATTAATAGCTCGCCTTCTCTTGTTATTCTTTACAAACGCTCATTTTCCTTTTTTCCAGCCACTCTCACTTTTTTCTCTCTTCCCTTCTTTTTTTCCCTCTCTCATTCTAACTCCCCCACAAATTCCCCTCACCCCCCCCCCTCTCTCTCAGCATCATAATCTCATCTGTTGCCGGAATGTGTCCCATCCTTCCTCTCCCTCTCCTTTCCACCTCTCCCTCTCCCCCCCTCTCCTCTTTCCTCTCCCAGCTGCTGCACCTGTTTCAGTACACCTGCCAGGCTCCTCCCTTCCTCTTCCTCTCCCTCTAGCATTTCCCTTTCCTCTCTCTCTCTCTCTCTCACCCACCTCCCTCCCTCCCTCACTCACTCGCTTCCTCTTTCCGCCCTTCCTATATCGACACTGCACTAACTTCCTTTTTGTTTGAGTTCCCATTCTTTCCACTCCTCTTTATCTCATCTCTTCTCTCTCCCTTCCTGTTATCATCAAGTCTTTTTCCTTCCCTTTTCTCTCCTCCGTATCAAATGTCATACGGTACCTTTTCCCTTCCTCTGCTGTCCTTCCTATCGACTTTCTTTTCTGTTTCTCTTCCTTCCTCTTCCTCCTATCCACTATTAATACAGGGCTTAGAGAAAAGAAAAAATATAAAAAATTCGATAATGCAAAACTATTACATGTCCACGTCGGATACAAGAATAATTATCAAAGGACGTAGAAAAGATAACAGACACACGGAACAAAACGAATCAAAACATGAGCATAATAAAGGCGTGAATACAACATTAATTAATAGCAGAGAAGAGAAGAAAGTGAACGTCGGATACTCACTCACTAACTCGTTTACTCTTGCAATCTCTTTTGCTCACTCAATCCTTCAATCGCATTCACTCACTCACCTACTTGACCAAAGAGCAAACATGAGGTTATTAAAATAAATAAATACACAAAAACAATTAATATCTGTAATGCGATGACTGTAAAAAAAACAAAAAAACATTAATATTAATGATACTACTACCCGTTACTAATAATAGATATATGAATAAGTGTAAATATAATTATGTTGCTGTAATTAGTTATTAAATCCAAGGACAGTGCCCCTTCCGTTAGCATGCAGCAGGAGTAGTAGTTATGGGGAAAATTTGGTGTTGGTAAATCTGGAGCAACTGAATCCTCCAAACAATTCCAAGCAATAGGACACCATTATAATTATTTTTCCATCTGGTTCTGTTTCCTAGCATACTTTGGAGGAATCAAGGCACTCCAATGTAATAAAAGTGCATTATCCCCTTAAGGTGGTAATTCCCTTTTGGTGCATTGGAGTGCCTTGATTCCTCCAAAGTATGCCAGGAAACAGGCCCAAGTTAACAAAAATAATGGTGTTCTGTTGCTTGGAATAGTTTGGAGGATTCAGTTGCTCTAGATTTACTAACACAAAACTTCCCCCTTAAGTAGAGGAGTCTGGCAAAGGTGATCTGTTGCTTACTCTGTTTTACCTGTAGTATTGAATTGACACGCAAGGCTGAGTGGTGATGGTATGGTCCCGTCACACACGCACGCACGCACACATACATACATGCACACACACCAGCACTGAAACACGCACATAGGCTACATACATACGCTATCATTAAAACCTTAACACAAACACGCACACACCCATCACTCACGCACGCTAGTATTAAAACCTCAACACACACACACACACACACACACACACACACACACACACACACACACACACACACACACACACACCCACACCCACACTAGCATTAAAACCATAACACACACACACACACACGCTAGCAATAAAGCACACACACACACACACACGCGCGCGCTAACAATAAAGCACACACCCACACAAGCATTAAAAACACACACACACACACACACACGCTAGCAATAAAGCACACACACACACACACACACACACACACACACACACCTGAGGCTGATAGGAATAGGTTGGTGTGAACACAAAGTACCAGTGTTTAGAAAGCGTTAAATTTTTTTTATGGCAACAACTCTGAAAATCTCGCCTCACGTTAAGTCCACCAGATGGCACTCACGGGGAAGGGGGAGGGAGAGAGGGGGAAAGAGAGGAATAGGGGGAAAAGGAGAGGGAGAGGGGAAGGGGAGGGGGGCGATTTAACCCTGAGTCTTGTTATTTTCTTGCACTGGTACTCTGGCTTCTTTTTTTTTTTATGTGTGTGTATATGGCTTTTCACTCCATATTGGAGAGTCACACTCAGTTTTTATTTATATGCTTAGGGGAACTTTTTTCATATGTAGGCTTAGGGGGTCTTTTTTTGGAGGTAAGATTAAGGATTCTTTTATTGTATGTACGATTTTGTTTTGAGGTCTTATTGTGAATGCAAGTTTAGGGGGCTTTTCTATATGTAAGTGTGGGGGATCTTTTGTGTATGTATGTAGGTTTAAGAGTCCTTTTGTGTATGTATGTATGTAGGTTTAAGGGTCCTTTTGAGTATGTAGGTTTAGGGAGCCTTATATGTACTTAGGTTTTGGGGTCCTTTTCTGTATGTAAGCTTTGTGGTCCTATTTAATTATGAATGCAAGCTTAGGGGTCCGTTTTTTTTATGCTACATAAGTTAAGGGTGTTCTTTTTGTGTGTGACTTTAAGGGGTCTCTTTTATAGGTAAGATTACAGAGTCCGATTTGTCTCTCAGTTTTGGGGAGGGATTTTGTGTAGCCTATGTAAGCCAAGCGAGCCTGTTATTGGTATGTATGTATAGGGGGCCTTTTGGGTAGGTAAGGTCAGGGATCCTTTTTAGAGTACTTGTAGCTGGGGTAATGACGTCCCTTGCCACTTACAGAGACGACAGGAGGGATGTTGAAGGAGATGGGTGAGATAGTAGAGAAAATGATCCCCTTATTTCCCTCGTCTCGGAATGTCTGTGTGGAATGACCGGGCTTAGCATAGTCTAACTAACGTCCACTTCTTTTTATGGTACGCTGTGTGTTTTTTATAGTGAGATTGTGTTGAAAATTTTAGTAATGATGTTCTTAATGCGTTTCTCCCTATACCTCCATAACTTTAACAGAACTAAGTTATATCCTCTGCCACTAGAGGTCAGTGTAATAATTTGTAATATTTTTTTTCTTCAGTATTTTATCAGGACTTACAGAAGTAATATTTTTTTTCTTCAGTATTTTATCAGGACTTACAGAAGATTTTTCGACGTAGTATAACGTAGAGTGGGCGTGGTTTTCGGTGGAATACAGTATTGTGTACCTCTCTTCATCTTATACGACCAACATCTATTTAAAGGGATGCTGTAATGGGCATAGGGGCGAGGGAAGTGCTAGTGGGTGTGGTATAAGGTGTAGTGTTTGGAGGTTGGCCAGGTGTCATAGCAGGGTGGTGAGGGTCTTGGTTACTGCACTTTTTTATTTCATTGTATAGACAAGAACAACACCAAGGGTCGGTTGGCTGCTCTCACACTTGGACTGCGGCGAAAAAATTTGGGGAAAACCTTACCCGTTATTAAAGTATCACTAGGTCTGTTAATTAGGCTCGGTGTACTGTTTAAGAATATTATTTCGAATGATTGGTAAAAATGTAATTCTATCGTGCTTCAAAAAAATATTACGGTGTTGTTTTCTCATGATGACTGATAATATAATTTGCATGAAAAGAACAAATAAATAACAAAGCTTTCTATACGTATTATGAAACTGTCAAAGCAATAACATAGACAAATTATAGTGTTATGAAATGCAATGTAGTTACCGGCATATATCTTGCTCGACAGTGTCCCTCATTATACTGACCGTAGGAGGTGTATAGTTCCTGTTTTTACTCGATAAATGAATTATTGCTGCATTGATAAAACTAGTGGGTATTCGATCCATGAATATTAAACAATGTACTCAACAGTCTAGCCCTTGATGCCGCCTTGTCTATTCACGATAACCATAGAGATAAGTAAAATATTAACCCACTAAAATTTCATAGCCGTGTATACAATGGTACTATGCAGTATGTAACGGTGTATATTTTCCTCTTCCCCAGACGAAGAAACATCCGCCCAACCACATCAAGCGGCCAATGAACGCCTTCATGGTTTGGTCACAGATGGAGCGGAGGGAGATCGTCAAATTCGCTCCCGACACCCACAACGCCGAGATCTCCAAGCAGCTGGGCCGACGGTGGAAGTTGCTGACGGAGGAACAGCGTCGGCCGTACCGTGACGAAGCAGAAAGACTCAAGAAACTGCACATGCGCGAGTATCCTGACTACAAGTACCGCCCCCGCAAGAAGTCCAAGGACCCACTGAAGGGCGTCTCTGAGCGGAGCGGAGGTAAGGTGGGTAAGGTTCATCAGATGAGCTCCGTGTGTAAGGAGTTCGTCAGCACCATCAGGGGTAAGGACGGGGGGCAGCAGCAGGGAGACGTGGGGGGACTGGATGACCCCTCTTGGCCCCTGCCCCTCACCCCGACCTCGCCCCCTCGCGGTCCCTCCAGCCCCGCCACTTCTGACCTCCCTGACTCCCCCGAGAGCGCCTTCAGCTTCGACGACCACGCCTTCTTGAGGACGCCCATGATGCCGTTCACTCCCACGCCCGCACACACCTTCACGCCCACGCCAGGACATACATACACTCCCTCTCCGACTCTAAATCGTTCCTCGGCGCCTACCAACACCTCCTTCTCATACCCCAGCGCCGTGCCCTCCGCCTCGCCAGGTCGCCCCAGTTCGTGTGTGTACAACGGTGCCTCCAGACCACAATACCCACCAGGCTTCTACCCAGACCACAAATTAGGACACCCTGGGTACCTGAAACACGTGGCGCCTCCTCCACCTCCACCCCCACCCCCATCACCTTATCTCAAACGGAAACGGGACCAACACCAACACCATCACCACCACCACTACCCAGACCATCACCTCCGCCTCCACCACTTACATCTCCACCACCAACAACAACAACAACAACACCAGCAACACCAAAAACAAGCCTACCAACACCAACAACAACAACAACAACAGCAGCAACAACAACAACAACAACACTCCTGTCTCTACTCCCCCGTCAGTACACAAGCCTCTTTCTTTGGCACACCCATCACCACACATCAACAACAACAACAACACCAACAACAACAGCACCAACAACAGCAACAGCAACAACAAACACAACCCCAACAACAACAACAACAACAACAACAACAACAGACATCATCGGTGGTCAAAGTAGAGGCTCAGGAGGCCCACCCCGCGACCTTAGATGACCTGGACAACATTGGGGTGACCGAGCTGATTCCCATGACCTCTGACCTCAAGGTGGAGCTCGAATCCCTGGCTGACCTGGGATATGAGTCCGGGGGATCAGGGGGTCAGGGGGGTTCAACAGGGGGCTCCTCAGCAGGGGGGTCAGGGGCAGGGGCGTCATCGTCGTCAGCAGCGGCAGGGGGACAACCAGCACCAGGGACAACCTGGGCCAGTATTGCCATCACCGCCGCAGCAGCCGCCGCCGCCGCCGCTACTACCACCTCCACCGCCCCGAACGTTCTTGCCGACTATGAGATTATGAATGCCTGGATCAACTCCTGAACGGCAGTGAACGAACTGATGATTCCGCAACTCAGTCTTTCAGAATAAGAATAATAAATATTTTGTGGCGCTGCTGCTGGTGTTGTTGTGTGTGTGTCGTGTTATAGGACTTGCAAACATCGTGACTTGTATGTATATATAAGTGTAGAACACCTGGAATGTCAATCCCATGAACTCCTGTATGTATGTGTGTGTGTGTGTGCGTGTGTGTGTGTGTGTGTAAGTACTCGCTTCACCTACGGAGTGCTCTCTTCTTTTGTTTCGTCTCGTCTGTCGATTGTACAGTATAGTCGGATAATCCCCTTCCCCACCCCCGTGTGTTTGTATGTACATAATAATAATAATAGTGTATATGTGAAATAGTTTATACTATGACACGATTCCCGGGTATCATATTTCTTAGTTATTATAGTAGTTACCAGTTGATGATGTACGGCGCTTGACCAGTATTTCTTATCATTGACAAGGACAAGTCTAGTCACTATACACAATCATTACACAACAACAACAAATACAACTTCGCAGAGAAAAAGAAAAAAAAACAAAAAAAAACAAGCCAAATAAACAGAACACGACCCCCCTACAAACAGTCACATCCACATTACTCCCCCAAGTCGAAATCTCAATATGAATGACCCTGAAGAAGCACAGCCATTCAGCCAGTCAGCCAGCCAGTGAATCAAAACACGGTATCAATGTGACAAGGTATGCGTTCGCTACTACGAGTGAACCTCAACCCCTTGTTTCTGATACCAACCCATATATACATAACATAGACCTCTTCCTAGTGATGGACAGACGTGTGAGCAACCCCGTGAAGGACCTCCTGAAGCCAGAGGGGGACTAGCCTAAAAGGTGTTTAGTATAACACAGCGTTGGAGGATGACGTTGTGTGTGTGATCGGGTGAGAGAAAGGTGAGGCAAGCAAGAGGAAAGTGCGAAGTGCAGGCATAATTACGGTATGCGCTGAGTGTCACCTGCTGCTGGTATATAGTAGAGGTTGACAGGAGAAGTAATCAAGCGGGTTTATACCCCTGTACTCCTACACCTGTTGGATTTGGAGTATGTAGAGGAGTGTAAACAAACACCTACCCTCTTACTCTCCCTCCCTGGGGGTTTGACACGTAACGAAGGAGAATTATATAGAGGTACACATATAGATGGACACGTACTCTACTCTTCACTCATTTGCTGGACTGAAAGGAGAAGTTATCATGGGGAATGTAAACAACTGCTCTCACTCTCCTCTCTTTCTTGTTGCATCTCGGACCCTAAGCACAGAGAAGACAAACCAAGCCATGGTCGAGACAATGTCTATGACCTTCCTTCGATGCATGCATAAGGCCCTTGGAGATACGATAAGATAAGAAGAGGTAAAAAACCAAAACACAATCTCGCTCACCTCGCAAACATTATAATAGTACAGGTGAAGTAGACCACAAACAGACAGACAGACAGACGAGTGGCCCAAAGTTCTTTCCCTTCCCACTTACTGTTGTTCTACATTGAGAGGGTCGAGGGGATAGAACAATAATATACAGTATAGGCCCCCACACCCCCAACCCCTCCTTGCCTTCCCACCAATAGTTAGATGTAAGACGGCTGTGTATGTGTACTTGCGTATGTATGTGTATGTATGTATGTGTGTGTGTGTGTCACGGGATGGGACTGTTATAGTAATGACATCCCTCCCTCGGTGTTTCCTGAAGGTGTGGGAGTCTCCAAGTTGGTTTATTGCATCTTCAGGTGAGTGTCACATTTGCACATATATATTCTTTCCTTCGTCTGTCTGTCTTCCTTCGGTCAAACTACTGAGGGTTTCCACAGTCCTCCAGCTTTGTGTCTGAGGGATGATTGTACATTAGGACACCCGCCGTGATTGTAGACGGAGCAAGTAGAACCCTAAAACCCGAGGACGAAAAACGAATGACGGAGGAAATAATAAAAATAATGTGTGAGTGTGACGACCGCTACAGGCTGTAAGGTGGCGGAGAGAACTATACAAACATCACTAATAAATCATTATAGTATTAATTAATCGAAGGACTACTGATTCCTCCAAACTATGCCACTGGACAGACCCCCTTGTAGTAAACACTGATAAGGGTACATACCTGTTTCCTGGCATAGTTTGGAGGAATCACCAGCCCTCATATTCACTAGAAAATTACGTGGGTTTTCAGTATCACGTTAACAAGAAAATACAGTATTATTAATCCATAGTTTTCTCTTCCACTCTTTGCCCCGAACCTGTATAAACCAACCAGTCGAATTAAGGTCATGTACAGTCGGGGTCAGTAGTCTGTATCTATACCACTACCGTTTCGATCCCGTTCCAAACGCAACTGAAACGACGTTAGGAAAAAAAAAATGATGCAAGAACAACGCGAGAAAAAAATAAAATATATAAGAAAAAATTATGCCAGGAAAAGAATCGTGACGGCTTCAAAAGTTCGTCCGAGATTCAGTCCATCATATATATAATTATCAGAAAAATGGTCAATGGGTGAGGACTATTGACCACGATTGTACATTCAGCTGGTCACGTTATCAAAACTCGCATAGTGTGACCCCACCACGACCCCCGCCCCCGCCTCCATTATTATTATTATTATTATTATTATTATTATTATTATTATTATCCACTTTCATTTAGTGCAAAAGTTCTAACAAGTAGCAAAAATTTACGTTGCTTTACGATATCAGCTGTACACAACCCGCTAAATTGGCAACTGCTGCGTACAGAACCAGCAATAAGCCTTGCTGTTGTTTTTATCATTACTTGTAACCCTTAAAAATATGATTGCCGTCATTTCCATTTTTCTTTCATTAAAATTAGACGATTTTTTTCTGATTGGCGGCAAACACTAGTAACGTCCAAAGGTTAAGAACTATTTTCTTATTTAACTCTAAAGCGACACTAAAATCATAGATATAATATGTGGACTAACGTAAGACGATTATCAATGCCACAGTATAATCTTCACATAATTTAAGAGTTCATTATATAATTTTGAGATATTTCAGTTCACCTTCCTTTATCAAAGTACAATAAATTTAATATTGTGAACTGCAGCGTTACGTAAATAAATTATTATTAATAATATAAAAAATCCAGCGACTTTGGCTGCTTAATGATAGTTTGTCGGCGAATTATTATCTTGTATATACACCGTCGACCCGTTAGAAAAAATGAAAACAAACTAGGCATCAGCAATGTAACGTAGCCCTCCAGAAGTAATTATAAACAAGCATTTGGTATATAAGCCGTCGACCTGTTGAAAAAATGAAAACAAACTAGGGATCGGCAACGGAAGATAATTATTTAGTCGATCAGTTAAAAAAAATGAAAACAAATTAGGGATCGGCAACGGAAGATACCGTACTCATTTTAGTCAATCAGTTGAAAAAATGAAAACAAATTAGGGATCGGCAACGGAAGATACCGTACTCATTTTAGTCAATCAGTTGAAAAAAAAATGTAAACAAACCCGGTATCGGCAGTGATGGTTGAGGTGGTGGTGGTGGGCACACACTATAGACTGATAGCGTGATTCAGGTCATATATCGCACGCTCGGTACGTTGTTCCTCGGCTCTCGTGCCTTGTGGCGTCCTTGGGGTAACACACACAATCAGTTATTTACATCTTCAGAGTAAAATAAAAATATGGTGTACTTCTTATCATTTATTTACATCATCAGAGAAAAATAAAAATATGGTGTGTAATTCTTATCATTTATTTACATCTTCAGAGTAAAATAAAAATGTGGTGTACTTATCATTAATTATTTACGTCTTCAGAATAAAATAAATGTGATGTAGTTATCATTTATTTACATTATCAGAGTAAAATAATGTGGTGTACTTATCATATATTTTTTCTCTTTATTTGGGAAACATATTGATCGAGCCGACGCGACGTTTTCCCTCTTCTGTTAATTAATGACGCCCATGTGTTGTGATATATTTTATGCACAGCTGTAAAAATCCTCCATTAGCCTGATGTATTTACTGTACAGGTTAATGCAGGCAAATTGTAAACATATCCACTGGTATATAATTATGAACACCTATTATCCAACACACTAATAATTATGTGTTCCAGTTATATTGTATAGTTCATTTTTGACCTTGAGAAAATGTACTGGCAATCCTTCCTCACTTCATTATTTATTTAGATTTTTCGGTGACTATAATGCAAACCGCCTAAGCGTAATATTATACTATGATATAAAAATTTTCGATGCATATTTTTCTACTGGAAGCATGTATATATGTCTTGAAGGGGAATATTTGTTTTGAGTAAATTGGAAGGCTACTGACGTCTCCGAACTATTCCACAAAACAGATCTGCTACTCGAAATACTGAAGTAGCATGTTTCCTGGCACGGTTTGGAGAACTCGGAAGCCCTCCAATTTATCCATCAAAGGAAGATTTACGATAAGGGGATAGATAGCACAGTGTTGGTTAATCTGGAGCAATTTATTCCTTCAAACTATTCCAAACAACAGGCCACCATTATTTTTGTTCATCCGGTCCTGCTTTCTGGCATACTTTGGAGGAATCAAGGTGCTTCAATGTACCAAAAGTGTATTACCCTGTTAAAATTAAGGCCAAATTAGCTGGAAGGAATCGGTACATTTTCTCCAGGTCATTAAGATACACACCTTGGGTTTTTGTATAACATTTATTTTACTTGTTATTAATTTACACCTCGAGGACTTTGCAAGGTACGACGAGCCTCCATTCACGTCCTGGTCGCTCCTTGGGCCGTAGTCAAGAACAGTGTCGTCGTGGATCCGATGGTTGGCTTCGAAACCCGACGGTGGTGTAGCCTACATGGTATTCTTTCGGTACGGTAAATAATAATTATACTGTTTATAAATATGATAAGGCAAATTCATGCCTTTTATTCCTGTTCTACAAAGGATTATTAGTATGTAAAAATCTTCTGCATTTTTTTATCGTTTTATATCGACATCATCAAAACAACCAAAATTTATGCCTCCCGACTATAGTGTGATTTTCGGATTCCGAAGCTCGGGTACACGATGACACTCTTCTTGAATACGGCTAATTTGACCGGGACTGAAAAAAAACTGTAAAAAGTGTCCTAGTTAATTGTTGTGTGTTTTTTTACGAACGTGTATTGCAAGAATTTTGTGGTAGTTGAGAGTAAGCAATGTTTTTTTGTATAAAGATTAAGAGGAATATATAGTTAATATATATATGAAACATTTATATATATACAGTATATAATGAACAACTTTATAGTATTAGGGAAAAAAGTAATCTGGCTTGAGCTCAAAGCAACTAAGGATACGAAGGAAGGAGGGAACTGACCATGCATGACTGTCAACAAACACGAGGACATCTCTACAGCACATCTCCTTCTTCCCTTACTAATACACTGGTCTATTATTTAAGGGGATATTCTCTTCTTCTTCCCTTTCTGATACACTGGTCTATTATTATTTAAGGGGATATTCTCTTCTTCTTCCCTTTCTGATACACTGGTTTGCTGTTTAATTAAGGGGAGATGCTCTTGTAGGTTAACTGAAAGGCAATTGATTCCACCTAACCATGCCAGGAAACAGATGCCCTCAATGGTATTAATTGGGGATTAGTCTGTTTCTTGGCATAGTTTGAAGGAATCAGAGACCTTCCATTTAACCAACTAAAGAATCTTCCCTTAAGTTACTAATGGGAGATTTATCATTACCTATGTTGATGTAAAATAATTGTTCATAAAATATTAAGTTGTTTTTGTATACAGCAGTCTCGTAAATAGTCGAAAATAATAATAATATGATTTCTTCCCATGTGTCCTAACTAACTAACTAATCTACGACAACGCGACATTACAACTATTATTATTATTATCATTATTATTTCTCAGTTTTTCTACAGTTTGGTTGTCAACTGGATAACAACCAACTGGAATAATATCACATGTTATCAGCAACCATAAGCGGAGAACACGTTATCTTGTATTGATTCGAGGTATTCTGCATGACGCTTGCGTAGTAGTGTTGTGGTTCCAAGCGTCTTCTCCTGTGTTTAGGATAATACGTATATATTATTTTTATTCCCCCAAACAGTGGAGTATTCATTGAGGGAAGATGAATGAGTGACTATCCTGGCTATCTGTGTGATGTTCATTTAGCGGAGGTTCAACTGCTGACCGTGTAAATTTTCGATGTTTTTAGGGAGGTAGTACAGTGTTGCATGGTAAATCTGTAGCAATTATTGATTCCTCCAAACTATATAATTATACTCCATCAGGCAACAGGACACCAGTATTTTTGTTAATCTAGTTCTGTTTCCATGGTGTACTTTGGAGGAATAAAATAGGCTCTCACATGTATCAAAAGTATTGCAAAATCATCCCCTTAAGGACCTCTGAGTGATATTATACCACCTATTATAGTGATTGTCTCAGAGTATACAAAACATCACAATAATTACTAACACTAGGAATATCGGAAAATTACACTATCATCCGTGGACACATTATTGGGCTGTAGGTAGGCAAGAATATTCGTGGTGGTGTTGACTACGACGATGATGACTTGGTACCGGTACGATGGCCCTGTAGGGTGTCTATAGAGTCATCGTAACGGGCCCTACCACACCATCGTCAACACCATCAACAACAATCATGGATATTCTTGCCTAAGATTCTTACCAAAAACCGCTAAATTGTCAACGATGCCGGTAATGTGTTGTATTGATACTGTACCAAGTTACTATTACTACTATTATTATTACTATTACTACTACTTATAGTACCCTTACTACTACTACTACTACTACTACTCCTCCTAATATTTCTACTATATACTCTTACCACTACTACTACTACTACTACTACTACTACTACTATTAATCCTAATATTTCTACTATATACTCTTACTACTACTACTACTACTACTACTATTACTACTCCTAATATTTCTACTATATACTCTTACTACTACTATTACTACTACTACTACTATTACTACTACTACTACTACTACTACTACTACTACTACTACTACTACTACTTCACTCCCCTAGCGGGCCCATGTCACATGCAGGCGTTATTCACCGTTTGTTTGCTTGTTTGTCTTGTTAGGTCTACCCCAGCCACACATGTTTATATTATAATTTTTTTTCAATCTTTTGTTATCCCCCCCAAAAAAAACAGAAAACAATTCATTATTCGTTTTTCAGTTTCTTGTTTTCCCCAACAGAGAAAGCAGTTCATTATCCACATTCACCCATCAAATCTGTCTATAATTCAAAGGTTCAAAATGTTCATTAATTAAACAAAATGCAGTTCAATATCCAAACTTACCCAGAATGATCAATAATTTGTTTAAGGCTTTGATATTCTACAAATAAAAAAGTGGTTCTGTTTCCACACTTGCCCAAATTTATCCAACATTGAGGAGTTCCAATTATTTACCAATAATAATAATAAAAGCTTAATATTCACCAACTTTATTGAACATTTTTAAAGTACTACAAAAAGGCAAAACCAACATCAATACCAATGGACATACAGCGGCCCCCCCCACCCCCCTTATACATCTCCCCCCCCCCCCATGTCTCTCTCTGTTATGTTTTTATCCTTCTCATATCCCACTCGGTAATGCTTCCCCCTCTCATCTACGTTTGTGGAAGGTTAGGTCGCCCATTTATTTTGTCCACATTATTACTGCATTGTTCTTAGTACAGAGATTATTATTATTATTATTATTATTATTATTATCATTATTATTATTATTATTATTATAGTGTTCATGTTTAATAATACTGTTGAACAAATTAATATTACAGGTTAGTGATTTATTATTATTATTATTATTATTATTATTATTATTATTATTATTATTACAAAATGTACGACATTTCCTTTAAAACAGTAAGACCATGACACCCACTTCTTGTTCCTGTTTATCAAATGTACTGTAAAGCAACGTTATAATTGTTGTCAATGATTGTGTTCACTAGACTCGTCAATAATTATGTTAATATTTCCACTTTTATTAACCTACTCTCGCTATGTAAAGATGACGTCACACTGGTTATAGTTATACCAGTAAATAACATACACAATAGTTATCTAAATAATCTTACATACAATATTACATAATCTGGGGATGATATACTTTTGGTACACTGGAGCACAAATTATCAATACATGTTTTCAGTAAATATTAATGCTTAGGAATTGCAGATAATTACTTTAGTTGTGTGGAGTTTGGTTTGATTTGTCTACAATTAATTATATATGAGATACCAAACTATCAAAGAGAATAAATGAAAAACAGGGGCATTATTTGTTATTACATTTTTTATTTTATTTTTTTAATGGTGACCCCCTCCAAAGTGTGCTAAAAAACAAGACCATATTAACAAAACTAATGGTGGCCTGTGGTTGTTTGGAATAGTTTGGAGGAATCAATACCAGCAGTTTCATTTCTCGGGGCTGTGAAATAACTTACGATACCTTACCCTGTGTGTTTCATGAATTGGTAGATATGGATGTACTTACATAATGTCTCATCACTAAAAATGAAAACAAAAATAATGCAATAACAAATAATGCCCCTGTTTTTTTATCTATTTTCGTAGATAGTTTGGTATCTCATATATTATTAATTATAGACAAATCAAACCAAACTTTACACAACTAAAGTAATTATCTGTAATTCCTAAGCATTAATATTTACTGAAAACATATATTGATACTGTCTGATATCAGTTGTAAGAATAAGAAAAACGATACATTTTGTTGCCAGATTAAAACGGAATATAGTTTACTAAGTTTAAAAATAATATAATTTCCTGTAGCCCCTGAGTTTCTTTCTGTTTACATATTGAAGGTCTTTTAAGTTGTTGTAACCAGTGTGACGCCATCATGTTTATTTCCCTGTGTTGTTTGTTATTGTTGTTGTTGTTGTTGTTGTTGTGGTCATGGCGGCCTGCGCTTGTCCCTCGGTCAGTCCTCTTGTTGTGGCTCAAATATTTATGCAAACTCGTGTATATAATATATTTATTATTAGGGGTTTCCTATGCATTTTATTTAGCTGCAATGGACAAAATATTTTATACGTTTGCACCACCGAAAATAAAATTGATAGCGAAGGAATTTGTGCATTTTGTTTTATCTATGATCCTACTTGACTAAAAAAATATATATCATTAGATGACAATAAAAAAAACTCCGCAAGGAGATCAAGGGAGCAAGTTGACTTATATCTGCTTTTGAAATGAAAAGATAAAAAATTACAAAAATATTATAAGTAAATAAATCTTTGACCGCAGAGGAGCAAGACCCATTCAGCCATTTTGAGAATGGAAAAATACAAAACTCAGATTATGGAAGAAAATGAGGAAAAAACACATGAAGCATACAATAGATTGTAAACAAATCATACTGATAAAATATCTCCCTTATCAGACAGAACAAAATAAACAAGAAAACCAATAAGAAAACATCAGTCAGATCAAAACATATCCACCCATTTTGAAATATAGAAAAAAAAAAAAAATGAAAACTTGTAAGTAGACTTTGAACAAAATAAAAGTAAAAGAAAAATATATAATACAATACCACTCAAAAATACAAAAATAATGATATAAACAAAACTGGCTTTGAATAAGTCAAGCAGAGCCAAGACACAACCAGTTATTTTGAACCAAAGAATTTCAAAACAAAATTAACTAAATGAAATACAAAAACAGAAAGTAAGAAAACACAATGATAAAAAATATAAAAACCTTAAAACATGTGAGCCAAAGGAAAGACACGTCCAGGTATTCTAAAAAAAAAATATATATATAAACAGAAATTTAGAAAATGAATAAATAAAAAAAAAAAATGAATAACAAAATAGAAAATAAAGAAAATACAATGATAAGATAAATTAAAAAAATACTTCAAACACATGAGCTAAAGCAATGACACGTCCATGTATTCTAAAAAACAAACAAAGAACAAAGCAAAAAGCAAATGAATGACAAAACAGAAAATAAAGAAAATATAATAAAAAATAATAATAAAAACCAAGACACAACCTGCAGCCATTTTGAGAGAGGAGAGGAGTGACCATTACACCACCCAGGGAGAGAGAGATAACAAGGCAGAAGTGAGCCTTAGTGATATGATAAGATAAGATAAAGGTGTGTAGGGGGGAGGGGATGGGGGGGGGGAAGGGCTATACAGGTGTTTTGAAGAAGAGGTAGGTTAAGTGGCATACGAACACACATCAATTCATCCGTCCTAAGGTCAAACTAAGAAAGAGCAGGTATAAGAACACACTCCATTTACTCCGTCCTAAGGTCAAACTAAGAAAGAGGAGGTACACAAACACACTCCATTTCCTCCGTCCTAAGGTCAAACTAAGAAAGAGGAGGTATAAGAACACACTCCATTTACTCCGTTCTAAGGTCAAACTAAGAAAGAGTAGGTATAAGAACACACTCCATTTACACCGTCCTAAGGTCAAACTAAGAAAGAGGAGGAGGTATAAGAACACACACCATTTACTCCGTCCTAAGGTCAAACTAAGGAGGAGGATGTTGGTGGTACACGAATACATATAATTTCCTCCGTCCTAAGGTCAAACTTAGGAGGAGGAATAGATGGTACACAAATATACACCATTTCCCCCGTCCTAAAGTTAAACTGAAGCCTCGTCCATCCTCCAACTTGTACCCAGAGGATTGGAGGAGGGCAGTATTGAATCTAGTCCATGCGAATTTGACTAGAACACGAAGGACGAAGGAAAGAAGAGGAAGGAAATACGGTAAATAGTTGTATAAAAAAGGAAAAATGATTCATCTTGTACTCAGAGGTTTAGAGAAGAACAGTCGTCAACCATCTTGTACTCAGAGGTTTAGAGAAGAACAGTCGTCAACCTAATCGGGCCTAAAGTGACAAGTGAATGAAGGTTGAGGATCAGAGGATGAAGGAAGGAAATAATAGGCGTGTATGTGATTCACTATAAAGATGGGAGGGGGGGGGGGGTCATATTCTGGTGTGGTCAAATTATTAATGGGATACAAAAACTTACAATATAAATCACCCCCCAGCCAAAAAAAAAAAAGTAATAATAAATAAATAAATAAATAAATAAATAAATACATTATCACGAAACAGACTCACTCTACAAGTCGATCTACTCTTTGTTGAAATCTGGTCCGTTCGGCGCATGACGTCACTGTCCATAACCATTTTTTATTGTGATAATGTTAAATATAGAAATAATTTAATAATAATAATATAATTGATTGTACGGTATATTTGTAAATAAACAATAATAACAGTACTGATATCAATGTTTTCTCAATCTCTAAGTAAGTATACCAGTTATCTGTCTTGAGTATAACGTGACGTCATCAAACCTACGCGATTACATACTGTACTTAGTATATTTAGACATTACTTCTATTATACTTACTTAGACATTACCTCTAATATACTTACTTATACATTATCTATATATACTTACTTATACATTATCTATATATACTTATTTACACATTATCTATAATTATATACTTACTTAGACATTATCTATGATTATATACTTACTTAGACATTACCTCTATATGTACTTACACATTATCTTTATATACTTACTTAGACATTATCTCTCTATACTTACTTAGACATTACCTCTATAAAACTACTTAGACATTACCTTTATATACTTACTTAGACATTACCTTTATATACTTACTTACACATTATCTTTATATACTTACTTATAGATTACCTCTCTATATTTACTTATACTTTACCTCCATATACTTAATTAATGTTTTGTATGATAGTTTGCAGGAGTCGCCAACCCACCAATAATTTACACCAAAACAGATGATCCTGGTAGCAATCTCAAATCCATCACACAGGATTCAAGGAGACTAAAGGACGGGGGAAAATCGTGGGAAAATCGTGGTTCGAGACTGGACGACGGAGGACGAAGGAACGCGAAGGAAGACAACCATTGGTACAGTGTGATAGCGAGAATGTTGAGCGGTGTCGGTCGGTAGCGGCGGAGAGAGAGAGAGAGAGAGAGAGAGAGAGAGAGAGAGAGAGAGAGAGAGAGAGAGAGAGAGAGAGAGAGAGAGAGAGAGAGAGATAGAGAGAGAGATAGAGAGAGAGAGAGAGAGAGATAGAGAGAGAGATAGAGATAGAGATAGAGATAGAGAGAGAGAGAGAGAGAGAGAGAGAGAGAGAGAGAGAGAGAGAGAGAGAGAGAGAGAGAGAGAGAGAGAGAGAGAGAGAGAGAGAGAGAGAGAAACATTGTTGTATATTATTTAAAATCTTTGGATTGGTATTCACGGATGAAAAAGAAACACACAGTCAAAATAAAGTACTTAACTTAGATTCATGTAGGAGGAACCACATCAAAGTGACCATCTGGAAGAGAGAAAAGAGTTTAGGTCAATTTATTTTCCTTACATAACCACACATTTGCCATATCTGTATGATTTTGAGTGCTAATATATTTTATAGATCGCAACATTATGTATTATGGCCAAATTAGTGAATACCAGAGGCTTTTTTTTTCACAGTTACAATCATATAACTTTTTTTTGATAACCTCAGTAATAATCTACATTCTTGATAATATAATGTAACTAAGGAAAATGAGTTACCGTAGCATGTCTTTAATCATTCTAAATATTCCTAAAGTTTTTTTTGCTAAAGTTCAGTAATTCATTATAACTCTATGTATTTTTCAGTGTCTCAGTATTTCTAAGGAACTGTGACATTTTTCCAACACTAATGCGGGAACCATGACTATCAAAGGATGAACAAGTAGTATATGTATTAACTTGACAAGATGGGTAATGAACAACACCATATGAGGAGGAAGAGGATTGATTTACAACATTTCGCTTTACCTGTAACCTGAAGAAGCAAGCAGTAGTGAAACTGTCAATAAAACCTAACCTAACCTAACCCAACCTGAAAAAGTAAGCAGTAGTGGTTATGCGTTGTCAGTGAAACACAACCTAACCTAACCTAACCTAACCAAACCTCACTTAACCTAACCTAACCTGAAGAAGTAAGCAGTAGCGAAGGGTTGTCAATGAAACACAACCTGACCTAACCTAATCAAACCTAACCTAACCTAAACTAACCTAACCTGAAGAAGTAAGCAGTAGTGAAAAGTATTAATTAAATAAAGGCTCCTTTCTCATACTGGTGTTGTTCTTAAGGGGGAGAAAATTAATCTGCTATAAGGAATTGAAGGGCTATTGATTCCTCCTAACTATGCTACGAAACAGAAGATTACCTATTAGTAGTTTGGAGGATTTTGTAGCTCTGCAACTCACCCACATGAAATGGCCCCCTTGAGGAGTTATTCAATGTATTTTGGGTTAATTCGGGGGCTACTAATCCACTCAAACTATTGTAGGAAATGACGACCGCTGTATATAAGTATGAGTATCTGTTTTGTTTAACTGTTTGGAGGAATCAGTAAATTCACTAAAAATATATGTACTGTATAACCCCCTTAATAACTACTCAGGAAACACACTATATATACTGTACAGGCGACGTCTGTAATAAATATCCCAATGATTCAGTAACGGAGATAGAATAGAACATGACCTTTTATTGTATCTATACCCACACACACACACACACACGAGCACCGGAATTCCAAATTAGAATAACAGAATGGAGAACCACAGGATATTCTGTATGTGTCATAGCCATATGTTATGAAGCCACCAGGATGTTTTCTGATACAGTGTGAGTGCAAGGGGGGAAAAAATAAGACAGGCTGATTAATTATGAGTGCGAATGAGCTAAAATAGAGTATTGTGCTGGGTTAGAAAGACTTGTATATATATTCTGTACACCATGGTAGAAAAACGAGGGGAAAATAGAATATTGTGCTTGGCTATAAAGGTTATAATGTTTCTATACCAGATGATAGTGTAAATAAAAAAACAAAAAAAACAGATGATGGTGCTTGACAAAGAAAGAACAAATAAACATTATTATACTGTACTGCTTATATTCTGTACACCATGATAAAATGTTAAGGGGGTGAAACTAGAATATTTTGCTTGGCTAGAAAGGTTATAGTGTTTCTATACCACATGATAGAGTGTAAAGAGAGAGAGAAAAAAAAAAACTAGAAGAAAGTGCTTGGGGGAAAAAAAAATATATATATATTATTGTACTGTATGACAGGGGAGTAGGAGTCAGTGTAAGGGTTAGCAAAATAGAAGATTGTACCAGACCAGGAAGATAATAATATTACTGAATCATATGGCAGGAGGAGACAGAGAAAGGAGGGACATTAGACCAAACACCAAGGATATTAACAGTGAATGTAGCACTAAACTTCATGTTATAAACATCTGTAATATTTTGGAAAACGTATATCTAAGGATATAATTATTACTTAGAAAAGAATAGACGTATTGACTCCAGGGAAAATATATACAGTACGTATATAAACACTGTAACGTATGCATAACGTGTATCTAAGGTCATAATACTCAGAAGGGAGTCAGTTATTGCTTTTTTCTGAGAGGATATAATAAAAGCACATCATATATTGTACCAGACCCAAGTTGTGGTTATAATACATAAAATATTAGAAGTCACTGTTGCGAAGAAAAATTTAAACCAACCAAACCAAACCAAACCCAATACAACCCAACCATACCTAACCATATCAAACCTGACCTAGCCCAACACAATCCAACGCAACCCAACCTTACTCACCTAACCAAACGAAGCCTAACCTAACCCAAACTAACCAAAGCTAACTAACGTAACCTAACCTAACTGTGATCGATAATTATACAGTACAGTATATACATTGTGCCAGGACAGATGAGGGATATACGCCCCCCTAGAGTCGTTCATGTATTTCCTTTCTTTTTTTTTTTCTCTCTCTCTCTTTCTGTTTTCTGTCTTGTTCTCTGTTTTGGGCACCTGTGTATATTATATATATATATATATATATATATATATATATATATATATATATATATATATATATATATATATATATATATATATATATTATATATATATATATATATCTTTCCTTCATTAGGTACTTCTTTAATAGTTTCTCTGCTGTTACCTCCTTAGGGAAATAATAATAATAATAATAATAATAATAATAATAATAATAATAGTTCATTCATCACAACTTTAACACATATTATTGGTCTCAAAATGATATTGACAGGCCAAGCTATATTTTACCAGACTCCATAAACTACGAAATTAAACACACACACACACACACACACACACACACACACACACACACACACACACACACACACACACACACACACACACACACACACACACACTACGAAAATTAAACACATCACACCACACACACACACACACACAAACACACTAATAAAATTATATATAAATTTTTCCTTTTCATGGCTCACAGGAAAAAGCTGTATATTATCCAGACCAAATAGTGTCGCCGGCCCTCCGTCAATATTGTCCTGGCAAATCAATAGAGACGAATGAATGAATATATATTGCAAAGAAACCTATCTCATGTACAGTCGGCCTCAGGAATTCGTCGTACGCACCACTGTGACATCAAGGGTTCATAACAACTAGAAAATTTACGATATCAAATTCCTAACACCAAACTTTTTTAGCCACGTTATCTGGCTGATATCTTAATCATTCAGCATAGCAATTCCTCTTAAGGTGGTAATTCTTTTTTTGGTACATTGGAGTGCCATGATTCCTCCAAAGTATGCTAGGAAACAGGACCAGAAGAGCAAAAATAATAGTGTTCTGTTGCTTGGAATAGTTTTGGAGGATTCGGTTGCTCCAGATTTACCAACACAAAACTTCCCCCTTAACCAATTCCCTGTGTATGAATTCCTGAGGCCGACTGTACAATACATTTCTTCATGCGAAATAAATCAAGGATGCAAGTATCTATGAGCAACAAGACTTGAATAATTAGGGACCAATATTATTCAGTCACTAACTCAATACTGATGGGATAGATTTATTAATATATTTATGGGATTATGTAAACTTAATTTTTAAACAGATGCTAAAAAAAAAAAAAAATGAAAATGAAGGAAAAATACACATAGGTCGCCAGGATACATAAGTACAGTGTTGGTAAATCTGAAGCAACTCATTCCTCCAAACAATTACAAGCAACAGGCCACCACCATTGTTTTTGCTAAATCTGGTCCTGTTTCCTGGCATACATTGGAGGAATCAAGGCGCTCCAATGTACCAAAAGTATCCCATCCCTTTAATATATATACAACTCATCAAAACAAACATCTACTGTATATACAACAAACTCAAAACCTTCTTAGAGAGCAGACCTAAGGGACCCCATGATGTAGTAAAAATAATGAAGGTTAGCGAGTCCTTCAAATATTGCCACGAAACACCACCTATATTGAAGGAGCTTGTTTCGTGGCATAGGCAGGAGGAATCAGAAGCCACCAAGTCTCATACATAATCACAGGGTCAGTATGGTGAATTGGAAGGTCTGTGATTCCTCCAAACTACGCCGCGAAACACATACTCCTCTTACTACCGTTGAGGGCATCTGTTTTCTGGCATAAGTATGAGGAATCAGTAGCCTTCCAATTTACCACAATAAAAAAAAATATATATATAAATCTCCCCTTAATAGCACCTTGACTCCTCCAAAGTGTGCCCGGAAAAAGGGACCAGATTAACAAATATAATGATTGGCCTGTTGCTTAGAAGAACCTGGAGGAATATAGTTGCTTTAAGATTTACAAACACTGTTCTTTCACCCTTCACCCCTTAACTTTACTCCCACCCCTGACTGACGAACTTAAGTAAATATTTATAAGTGTGGACATTTTTTCCTACAAAAAACATCCTAGCATGAGTCAACATTACAAAATGATTTTATATATTTTTTATAGTTATTAATTTTGTGGTAAGTCTGGAGCAGTTGATTCTTCCAAACAAACCCTTACAACAGGCCACCATTATTTTTTTGTTAATCTAGTCCTGTTTGCTGGGTTAATTTGGAGAATTCAAAGGGCTCTGTTGTACCTATACGATCATCTTAAGGGTAGGAACCTGTTGTGGTCAATTGGAACAGATGTAGCCCCTCCAAACTCTGTCATAAAACACATCATCACAGGCTCGTTGGGGAGGATTTTGTTTCCTGGCATAGTTTGGAGGAATCAGAACCTCCTAATTTCCGACAGCTGGTAATTTCCCCTTAAACAGTATATCGTAGGAAAACATTGACCGGATGACTGACTATGTTGATGTAATGTCACGTAACTTTGGTCTTTATAAGAAGAGAATATCCGTTTTCTGGTATATGTAGGATTATTCTTTCGTTGGTGAATTGGAAGAGGACTCTGATTCTTTCTCCTACAGCCCTTATTAATTATCGTTATCAAGATCATTGTCAGTAAATTATAATTATTATAATTAAAATTAAAAATAAAATTATAATGATCAATATGTTAACAATACTACTACTACTACTAATAATATTAATAGTAATAATAATAATGATAACAATAATTATTATATTATTATTAATATTATGACTATACTGTATAATATTATATATACTGAGGTTTACGTTCACTTCCATCCATTGCTTATTTTTATCTACAGGCTTTTCCGCCCAGCTGGTCAGGTTACGTCATTGTCGTTGTATATATATCCTGTGTATAGTTTGGTGGTAGTGTTTGCCTTGTGTGTGTGTGTGTGTGTGTAAACTATTGGTGCTCGAGATGTATGTATGTATGACTGATGTGGGTATATGCGTTCGTGTGTGTAAATGAGTTCGTGTGTACTTAAAAATAATGAACACTTTTCTTTGCTTGTATTGTATGTGTATGGTTTGGTAGTAGTGATTGCCTAGTGTGTGTCAACTATTGGTGCTTGTGGGTGTGTATGTATGTATTTATGACTGATGTTGATATATGCGTTTCGTGTGTACATATAATAATGTACTCTGTATTTGTTTTATATCTTCGGTTTGGATGTTGTGGTTGCCTTGACAACAAATAATAATTTAAAAAAAATTTCAATGGCGAATATGAACCGGATTTCTCATTTAAATATTTTGTTGTTGTTTTCATCTGTAAATGAGATGAAATACAAAATAAATTACACCAAACATTATTTTACACAACCAGGCCGAGGACGTTCATTTCCTGGAATACACTAAAGTCACCCACCATTAATTAAGGGGGTAATACACATTTGGTACATACATTGGAGCACATTAATTCCTCCAAAGTATGCTAGGAAACAGGACCAGATTAGCAAAAATAATGGTGGCTTTTTGCCTGGAGTAGTTTGGAGGAATCATTTGCTCCAGATTTACCAACAGTGTACTTACTATCCCCTTTTATCTATAAATACACCAACAAACCAAAGAACTCGTAACTATAAAAACTAACACATTGAAGATTAATTTACTGTGTTTCCATAAAGTATTTAACTAATTTTAAATAATCTATGTTAGGGACAGACCGAGTTATTACAATGCCATCTGCAAGAAAGGATGTTACTTAAGGGGCCCTGTAATGTAGTCAGAAAATTGATGTAAATGAGCCCTTCAAATTAATATTGCCACGAAACAGCACCTATATGAAAGGAGCTTGTTTCGTTGCATATTCAGGAGGAATTTTAGAAGCCTCCATTTCTCATACACGATCACAGGGACCTTTAGGGGATATTCTCTTGTTGGTGAATTGGAAGGTCTCTGATTCCTCCAAACTATGAGACGAAACAGGTCCCATATTAGTAACATTAAGGTCATCTGTTTTGTTTCGTGGCTGAGTTTGGAGGAATCAGAGACCTTCCAATTCACCTACAGGAAATATGACTCCACCTTGATATATTCTTACCGTACTTTACATACTCATATACACACACACCTACATACACATAAATTTACACACTTACAAACACATTTATATATACACACATCTACATACATATATACACACCTACATTCACATATATACACACACATCACCTACATAAACATATTTTTGCACATACTTACATACATATATATTCACACACATACATACACATACTGTATATACACAATCACCTACACATACATACACCTACGTACACATATATACACACACTCCTCACACACACACACACACACACACACACACACACACACACACACACACACACACCTACACACACACACCTACATCCACTATTTTAGCTTCAATTTTTTTTTTTCAATTTTAGTTTCAATTAGCTATCATTTTAACTGCACATTTTATATGTTCATTCTATTATAACAATTTCTTTGGATATTTTCAGCCTTCGGATTGCTTTTGTAAATAATCTGTAAAATTATACTTATTTTTATATTTATTCTTCCAAGTTAAGTATTATTTGTGTATAATCTATATATATGTTTGCAAGTTCAAAAGTCCTCTGCGCTTCTCCTGTCTCACATTGATCTTTAGAAAATAGAAGGAAAGGGTAAGAATGACGATCGAGTTGGGCCTGAAAAATCCCGTAGACAAGATGAAAAATAAAAGCAAATTGACGGGAAAAAATATTGAATCAGTGTTTTTCCTTCCTGGGGTTCTATATGCCTAGTGTTTGTGTGTGTGTGTGTGTGTGTGTGTGTGTGTGTGTGTGTTTCATAATGTCATTTCTCTTCCTATTCCATATTTTACATACACATACATTCATCTTTTTTTCCTTCTTTCATTCGTAAACTTGATGTAATTTTTTTTCAAAGTTCATTCTTTGCTTGTGAATTTTCTACTATTTATATCTCTATCATTTCTTCTTTCTATTTTACCTCTTTCCTAATCCCTTCTTTTGCATATCCTTTTTACCACTTGTTTCCTCCTTCTTTCCTCGTTCTCTTCCTTTTTCTTCCTTTCTACTCTTCCCCCTACTCCTTTCCCTCCACCACTCCTATTTCTCAACCTCCTTCCCCCCTCTTCCCCCTCCCCAGGACAAAGGTAGGTTTCACTGACGAATGATCTGTTTACTCACTACATTTTTGCACCCCGCCGTGTAAACATATAAACATCCATTCCCTTCCCACACTCGTATACATTGATTTGGTCTTAGGTCTGTGTGTGTGTGTGTGTGTGTGTGTGTGTGTGTGTGTGTAAGTGACCTGACATGACTTTACATTTGGCCTTACGTCTGTGGTACTGTGTCATTGTGTGTGTGTGTGTGTGTGTGTGTGTGTGTGTGTGTGTGTGTGTGTGTGTGACCTGAGCTGGCATTGATTTCACTTTACGTTTATGGTACTATGTCATAATTTTTTTGTGACCTGACTTGACTTTACATTGCTTTGACCTTACAATTTTTGTGTGTGTGACCTAACATGACTCTACATTGATTTGACCATACATTATGACGTATGACCTGACTTGACTCTACTTTGATTTGACCTTACATGTGTTGTACTATTCCTTATATCTTGTAATACTGATTCTACACTGACCTGATTTTACGTTGATTTAACTTTACGTCACTCAGGCTAGTGTTGACCTAGCTTTCCACTAACCCATTTATTTAGTGACCTAGCTTTACATTAACTCTCTATGTATTGACCTAGCTTTCCATTAACACATATATCTATAGACTTTGCTTTCCCTCAAATATCATTCAGTGTTACATTAAATAATACTAGGATTATATTTATACATTGATGTGAGGCATTTACATCCCTGAATAAAATTATATGATGATTTTTGCTTTATCTCAATATTTTTGTTTGTTTGTCAAGCGATAATGAATGTCAAATGGGCGGGATGCATTTTTTTTTATTGTGTGTGTTGTGTAATAATGAATTGTGTTGCTGATTTGCCTTGTTGTGTAATCCACTCGACATCTGACAAAAAAAAAAAAAAAAAAAAAAAAAAATATTAATCACTTTGCACTTATTAATGCAACCTTGACATACAATTAACTTGTGGGTAATTACATCCGCCATCTGTGTACTAATTACTTCCACGCCCACCACACCACACCACACCACTGTTTGTTTAGACTGTATATTGTTGTAATAATCGTCTCGGGTCTGATCATTACCCCAACTGAGCCTGGTTTGGGAGATCAGTCGGTTTGGGTTTTATAAAGTGGGAATATAAGAGAATGTACTAGGCCAGAAAAAAAGAGAGAAAGGAGAGGGTGAGAAGGGACAGTAAGTAGCAAGTAAGTAAAAGGAAAGAAATAGAAGAAAAGGAAAAGAAAGGGGGACAACAAGAACGAAGAAAGGAAGGAGATGATGGAGAGGAAGGGCAGCAAGCAAAAAAGAAATAAAGGAAAAGGAGAGACAGCAAGCACAAATAAAGGAATGGGAAAGACAGATGAGGAAATGAGAGGGAGTGGAGAAAAAGAAGGGACAGTAAACCCGAAGGAAACGGAGGAAAAGGAGGAAAAGGAGGGCCAGAGTACACGAAGGAAGGAAATCTAAAAAAGAGGAAAAACAGGTGAAGAAACGATAGGGAATGGCTCGGATCCGAAAGTGACAAGTAGGTATGTACAAATACTTATATAGATACACACACCACACACACCTCTCTATCCTTCTCACTCTCTTTCATTCGTATCCTTTCTCCCTTGCTTTCCCTTCCGTCTTTAGCCTCCTCTCCTTGCTTTCTCTTCCATCTCCTTTTTCTACAGTACCTCTTTTTTTATATTCTCTCTCTCCTTATTACACATAGAATTAGATAGATACTCACAACACACACACACACACACACACACACACACACACACACACACACACACACACACACACACAGACCTCCTCTTCAGTAACACGAATACAGAACAGGTGACTTTCCTTAAACAGAATACACAAGGGGAATACGTGTCGGAGTCCTATTCAGTGTAATGTGCCACTCCCATGCCTTCCTTCCTTCCTCCCTTCCTTCCTTCCTCTCTATTTTGCTTCCTTTTTTCCTCTCTTCCTTCCTCCCTTCCCCCTTCCTTCCTCCCTTCCTTCCTCCCTTCCTTCCTTCCTCTCTATTTTGCTTCCTTTTTCTCCTCGCTTCCTTCCTTCCTTCCTCCCTTCCTTCCTCCCTTCCTTCTTTCCTCTCTATTTTGCTTTTTTTTTTCTCCCTTCCCCCTTCCTTTATTCCTCCCTTCCTCCCTTCCTTCCTTCCTTCCTCTCTATTTTGCTTCCTTTATTTCCTCTCTTCATTCCTTCCTTCCTTCCTTCCTCCTTCCTACCTCCCTTCCTTCGTCTCTTCATTCCTTCCACTCTCTTTTGCTTCCTTTTTTTTCCTCTCTTCATTCCTTCCTTTCCCCTTCCTTCCTACCTCCTTCCTCTTCCCAATTAATTTTTCATATATAACTCTCTCACTTTCTAAACAACAACAACAACAACAACAACAACAACGAAAGAAGAGGACTCACAACAAGCACTGCCTCTCCATCTGCTTGTTTGTTTGCTTGTTTGTGCAGCCTCCTCCTTGCTTGCTGGATCAATTATGCTCCTTTGCCTTTGCCTTCCCTTCCCTCCCTCTCCTCCCCCACACAGCGAACCACTCAGATCATAATCATCATTCAAATTTCGCTGTGATGTTGGTGGTGAGGTGTGGCAGACAGTCAGATGTACGCCTCCACAAAGGACATTCTCTCTCTCTCTCTCTCTCTCTCTCTCTCTCTCTCTCTCTCTCTCTCTCTCGCTCTCTCATTATGCGTATTTCTATTCTCCAGACATACATCCTTCCCTCTTCTCTCTCTCTCTCTCTCGTCTCTCTCTCTCTCTCTCTCTCTCTCTCTGATTATGCGTATTTTTATTCTCCATACATACATCCTTCCCTCTTCTCTCTCTCTCTCTCTCTCTCTCTCTCTCTCTCTCTCTCTCTCTCTCTCTCTCTCTCTCTCTCTCTCTCATTATGCGTATTTCTATTCTCCAGACATACATCCTTCCCTCTTCTCTCTCTCTCTCTCTCTCTCTCTCTCTCTCTCTCTCTCTCTCTCATTATGCGTATTTCTATTCTCCAGACATACATCCTTCTCTCTCTCTCTCTCTCTCTCTCTCTCTCTCTCTCTCTCTCTCTCTCTCTCTCTCTCTCTCTCTCTCTCTCTCTCTCTGTGTGTGTTCATGTAGAAGAGGGTATTCCTGGTAGCTCGAATTGGCATTGTAAGTACTAAAAAAAAACACACACACACACACACACACACACAAGCAAACAAATGAAATACACACACACACAAGCAGAGGCAACATATTATAGGGCAAACGTTTATAAGTAACTGCGTTTGAATAATGGAGACTGGAGAGAGATAATCACTGAGTGGCCTTGTATGTTTCCTGATGAAAAAACCTATGAATAAAAATAGTACCAGAGAAGTCAAACGTCTCCATCCTGCCTTAAAGAGTAACAGGATGCTCCTTGTTGTTGCTTGACGGGGGGTCGTGTTTGTAGGGGCGAATAATTGGAGTCTACGTTGCACCCTGAACAATGCAAGAAAACAGATTACCTACTCTTATACTGAAGGGAACCTGTTTTGTTGTATACTATGGAGGAATCAATACTCCTCATACTTAATCCAAGCAATATATGGTGACCTTAATGGTTGTCACAAAGAATTTCTTGTTATTGTTTTGATGTCCAACCTAAGATGGAAATTAATAATAAAAACCATCCATTCAATTACCAAACTAACCACACAACTAACTAATCATTCAATTACCCATCCAACCAACCACCCAACCAACCACCCAACTAACCAACCAACCACCAATTACTCAATTACCCACCCAACCACCCAATAACCCAACCTACCAACCAACCAGCCAACTATCCACTAACCAACCACCCAGCAATCCAACCAGCCAACTAACCAACCAACTTACCAACCATCCAACTATTCAATTAACCAACCACCCAGCAATCCAACCAGCCAACCAACCAAATAACCAACCAACCATCCACCCAATTTATCCAACCAACCCAAACCCAACAAACATCCCACTCACTTCACCACTGAGGGCGTTTTCTATCTAGTGTCAGCCCTCTCCATATAGTACGGTACAGTGTTATAGTATAGCAAGCAGAGAGGTGGGCGCGGTCACCATCACCACTGACCACAAGCATCCAACACGGACGGCACTTGTTGTTATTATGTGTGTTGATTTGTGGTGCCCCTGTGTTAGTGTGTGCAGTCACAGTTTAGAAAAATGTGACGTGTAGTAGAAGTTATTATATGTTGTGTGTTCTGTTAGTGCGTGCAGTCGTAGTTTTAAAATGATGCGTATAGTTGTAAATTATTATATTATGTTGTATGTACAATTTGGTTATAAGAAGAAATTGGTGGGTTAATGTGGAGAGTAAAAATAGAAATTGTGTTAGCGTGTTAGTGTGTAGAATATATATATATACATACATATATACATAAAACAAGTTGTGTTAGTGTGTACAGTCAAGTTAAAAAAATCATTTGCGTCTAGTAGGAGTTAATAAAATTCATGTGTGTGTATTAATGTGTACAGTGAGTTTTAAAGAATTTTCTGTATAGTAGGAGTTAATAAGTGCTGTGTGTTAGAGTGTGTGAAGCCAGAGTTTTAAAAGATGTTACGTATAATAGGAGTAAAGATATGTGTGTGTGTGTGTGTGTGTGTGTGTGTGTGTGTGTGTGTGTGTGTGTAA
>JAWQEG010007820.1:0-25000 GCA_033782935.1 Petrolisthes cinctipes
AGAGAGAGAGAGAGAGAGAGAGAGAGATTGTATTGGATCGGAGTAGAATGAAAAAATAATGGAGAGAGAGAGAGAGAGAGAGAAGAGAGAGAGAGAGAGAGAGAGAGAGAGAGTAGTTAAGCCTAATTTAAATGTATATCTAATTGAATGTATATGTAATAAAAAAAATATATATATAAATAATAAAAATATGTATCAAATTACAATGTATAACTAATTAAAATGTATAATTATTTCTATATAGTAAATTATAGGGAAATTCACTTGTCCTTTTGTTTCCTGACATACTTTGGAGGAATTAAAGGGATATGGTATGCTTTAGAAAGAGATTGGAGTGCTTTAATTCCTCCAAAGTATGTCAGGAGGAAACAGACCCAAATCAAGAAAAATAATAGTGTATCCTAGCTGTTGCCTGGAATAGTTAGGAGGAATCATTTGCTCCAGATTTACCACTCAAAACAATGTGCTGTAATATATCTCCTTAAGGCACTCCATTGTACCCTTTATAAAATGTCTTTGTTTATATTTTAAGTTAGAATTACATCATATAAAGTTTATTAATATGTATAATGCTATAATATATTATAATAATTAATTAATTATGTGTTTATTTTTAGTCTATTAATTAAAATATGGATAATAATTAACAGAATCTGTGTATATCTTATTTCTTATCTATCCTATTGAGAGAGAGAGAGAGAGAGAGAGAGAGGAGAGAGAGAGAGAGAGAGAGAGAGGAGAGAGAGAGAGAGAGAGAGAGAGAGATTATTATTATAACTATACTGACAACCGAAGAAAATTTATCATAGCTTACCCTTTTATTACTTTGTTTACATACGTTTTCTATATTACACCGCCATGGAGGATTTATTCATGGGGTTATTTAGTTTTGTGGAGACAGAAGAATAATTAAATAGGCCTACTGCTGTTTCCTCCAAACTAATAATTATGCCAGGGAATAGTTTTGTTTCAGTATATATGTTTTGTGGTGACAATGGCCTAACTTAATTATAAACACCAAAAAAATAATTATAGTGGGCGTATATCATTTGTTTACATCTCTCCAATGTTGCCAGACACAAGAAAATTTACCCGGTTTAAGGATAACTTAGGTTCACATGGGGAAATAATTATAATTAAGTATGTTTAAGGGTAAAAAGGGTAATTTACTCTAGATGATATAACCAGTAGATGATGATGGCTATTATATCAAGATTAAACAGTGAATTTTGGAGGTAAACAGGGAAATAATTGTCATGTTAAATCTAGGGAAGCTTACCAATGACACCTGGCAATACTGCATCCCTTTATTATCTCTGTCAGTATTGCCAGATGCAAGGAAACTTTTCTGTGTTCGAGAATTTTGAAGTCCACACAGGATTATTATTAAATAAAACTTATTCAAGAGTAAACACGGATATTTCTACCAGACGATATACCTAAAATACCCTCAATGTTCAAGAGTAAATAGAGAATTATTGAAGTAAAAAGGGAAATCCTGCCTGAACTGATGTTGAAGTTAATAGGGAAATATCGTGGAGCAGACCTGGCAACACTGCTGTCTGTCCAGCTGGCAGGTTGTGTTGCTTGGAGAGATTGGAGGAATATTTTAAATGCAATATATAAATAAAGGATTAAACGAATATATACACGTAAATACACACACATATACATACATACATACATACATATTCCTCCTCCATACACTCCCAGTCAAATAAATAAATATATACACATACAAATAAATAAATACACAAAAAATTCTTCCTCCATAAACTCGGCAACGAAATAAATAAATAGATAAATAAATATATACACGTAAAATACACACACATACACACACATACATACAGATACATAATACATACAGATAAATACATATATACATACATATTCCACCTCCATACATAAACACAGAAGCAAATAATAAAAACATAAACTTAGAAGCAAACACACACAAACACACTATCAAAGTTTTATTAATAAGATTCCTCCACCACACACCAAGGCAACAATACACACATACAAACACACACACATACACACACACAAACACATACAAACATACACACAAACACACTATCAAAGTTTTATTAATAAGATTCCTCCACCCCACACCAAGGCAACAACAACACACACACACACACATACATACAAACACACACACACACATACAAACATACATACACACATACATTCCAACATGGCAGCCACACACGTCAGTTTCCGTTGGTTGGATATCTTAGAGAAGGAGTTTGATAAGGCCTTTGTGGACTTGGACTTACTTATAGGTAACAAACAACACGGCCCTTTATTTTATTTTATTACCCTTTTATTTAATTTTATAAGGTTAATTACTGTATTGTGTTATTTTGGTGATTTATTAAGGTTTTGTGATTTATTTAGGTTTTGTGATTTATTTAGGTTTTGTGATTTATTTACGTTATTATTATTGGCCTTGGACTTACTTACCCTTTTATTAATTAGTTAGATACAGTTAATTATTTGTGTTATTTGGTTATTGCTGAGATGTGGTTAATTTATTGTGATTTATTTTGTGATTTATTTACGTTATTATTATTGGCCTTGGACTTACTTATAGGTAACAACACGGGCCTTTATTTATTTAGCCTTTATTTAATTAACCGTAGGGGGGTATTGATATGGTTAATTACTGTATTGTGTTATTTTGGTGATTTATTAAGGTTTAGTGATTTATTTACTTTTGTGGACTTGGATTTACTTATAGGTAACAAGTACGGTATTATTACAGAATAACTGGGTTTTTGGCTAGGATCGCGCAGTGTTACCACATCCGGCTAGGTCCTGGGAATTTGCCCCAGTCACTTTATGATAGTTTACACCGGTTATATCCCGGTAGTTTGCCAGGTTAGGTCCCGGTAGTTTGCCCAGGTTAGGTCCCGGTAGTCTGATGTTGTCTAGGTTAGGTTAGGTCAGGTCAGGTGAGGTCAGACTAATTTCCAAATTATGTTTGTAAAACGGGGCATATCTCGAAAACGGGGCATCTCCGAAAGAAACACCATAGAATAAAAGTGTTTTAGAATGGTCCAAAATAGTGGGTAATGATACTAAAATACACAATATAGTGTACCCAGTTCTTCTGTAAATTTACCTTATTTACTTTTGTGGACTTGGACTTACTTATAGGTAACAAGTACTACCCATTATTTAGTATTTTTAGTATATTAGTAGTTTTAGTATGTTTTACCACTAATTAGGACCTTTCTAAGACACTTTTCATCTATGGTGTTTCTCTCGGAGGTGCCCCCGTTTTCGAGAGATATATATGTTTTACAAACATAATTTGGAAATTAGTCTAACCTAACCTAACCTAACCTAACCTGACCTAACCTAACCTAACAACCTAACCTGACGTAACCTAACCTGACGTAACCTAACCTGACGTAACCTGACGTAACCTAACCTGATGTAACCTGACGTAACCTAACCTAACCTAACCTAGTCTAACCTAACCTGGGCAAACTACCGGGACCTACCCTGTACAAACTACCGGGACCTACCCTGGGCAAACTACCGGGACCTACCCTGTACAAACTACCGGGACCTACCCTGTACAAACTACCGGGACCTACCCTGTACAAACTACCGGGACCTACCCTGAGCAAACTACCGGGACCTAACCTGAGCAAACTACCGGGACCTAACCTGAGCAAACTACCGGGACCTAACCTGGAAAAAACTACCGGGACCTAACCTGTACAAACTACCGGGATGTAACTGGTGTAAACTATCATAAAGTAACCGGGGCAAATTCCTGGAAATAAAAAAATAAAAAAAATTGATAAAACTTTACATAAAGACAATTACAAAACAATTTAAAAAAAAACCTTGCAGTTGCAATTTTTTACTTTTATGTTATTATATAGCAAATAAATAATAAATAATAATAATAGTAATAATAATAATAATAATAAATAATAATAATAATAATTAATAATAATAATAATAATAAATAATAATAATACTGTACTCACCTGTTGCTGTTGTAGTGCTCAGAAGAATAATTATTTACTTTTAATTATATTCACTTCTATTTTATTCACTTCTATTTTATTCATTTCTTTTTATTCACTAATTTCCATTTTAATAATTTCTTTTTATTCATTTCTTTTTATTCACTTCTTTTTATTCACTTCTTTCTATTCATTTCTTTTATTCACTTCTTTTTATTCACTTCTTTTTATTCACTTCTTTTTATTCACTTCTTTTTATTCACTTCTTTTTATTCACTTCTTTCTATTCACTTCTTTTTATTCACTTCTTTTTATTCACATCTTTATTTATTTTATTAATATCGATATTATTCACTACCATCAATTATTCTTTTCCGTCAAATACATTTCTTAATAACATATACGTAATTTCCTCGTAGTTTATTACCGTCGCAAATACACAGCTCTCCTAATGAATAAATTTTCCTCAATGAATAAATTTTCCATAATGAATAAATTTTCCATAATGAATAAATTTTCCTTAATGAATAAATTTTCCTTAATGAATAAATTTTCCTTAGTGAATAAATTTTCCTTAATGAATAAATTTTCCTTAATGAATAAATTTTCCTTAATCCGCGGTGTGGACGGCCAATCAGAGTGTTTGATTAATGTGTCTCAATTTTAACAGCCAATCAGAGTGTTTGATTAATGTGTCTCAATTTTAACAGCCAATCAGAGTGTTTGATTAATGTACCTCAATTTTAACAGCCAATCAGAGTGTTTGATTAATGTGCCACAATTTTAACAGCCAATCAGTGTGTTTAATTAATTACAATGGCTTCCCTTTGTACTGAGTGTCCGTCTGACCACGACCGTATTCTTCAGTACTGTTTTGAGAATATATAATTAACCCAGTTTAGACTTTTAACTTCCCCGTGGAATATAACCAACGTCATTGAACTACCACACATGTAAAAAAAAAAAAAAAAAAGGCCTGTATTTACCGCCACTCTCGAATAAAAAGGTACCACGATACCAAAAAGTTAAAAAGTTAATTAAAAAAAAGTAAAAAATTCAATTAAAAAATGTAAAAAGGTAAAAAAGTTGATTAAAAAAAAGTAAAAAATTCAATTAAAAAATGTAAAAAGGTAAAAAAGTTTATTCAAGATGGCCACCGAGTGTTTACATCGTCCCGGTAGACTGCTAAGGTTAGCCCCCGGTAGTCTGCCCCGGTTAGGTCCCGGTAGTTTAGCTCGGTCCTGATGCTAAGGTTAGCCCCCGGTAGTCTGCCCCGGTTAGGTCCCGGTAGTTTAGCTCGGTCCTGATTAGGTTAGGTGAGGTGAGATCAGGTCTACCTAATTCTATTTAATGCGTTGTAGTTTTTTTAGACAAATCTGTAGTTCATATCTGGGGAAAAATTAGTGTTTTCGGAGATTGGATGGGGGGATTGATTGATTGATATTAGGCGCTGCAACAGCCAGGTCATATAGCGCCAGAAGAAGGTGATAGAGAGGTGAGACAGCAAACAGGAAGGAAATAGAAAGAAAAGAGGGACAACTGAAGAACTAAAAGCTAGTGGCTGGGACCGAAGGGGCGCCCAAACCCTTAATTAAAGTATTGGATGGGGGGAGGGAGAGAGGGGGGGGGGCGAGATCTCCGTAAATAAACACTCATTTGCGACGGATGTAAACAACAGCTTCGTTATAAACACACTATTAAATAATGAAGGAGGAAATTCTGTGTTGGTAAATCTGGAGCAACTGAATCCTCCAAACTCTTCCAAGCAACAACAGAACACCAACCAACCATTATTTTTGTCCTTGTGGTTTTGTTGTTTCCTGGCATATATACTTTGGAGGAATCAAGGCACTCCAATGTAACAAAAGCGAATTACCGCCTTAAGGGGGTAATTCACTTTTTGTACAGTTGCCAAAAGAGGAATTGAGACAACTATTGATAGAACATTAAATATATTAATGTCCATAGTTGTTTGTAGGGATTATAAGTATGTATTACAGAAGGATATGTATATTTCCTACTGTTATACATACTTATAGTCCATACAAATATAAGTATGTATTACAGAAAGATATGTATATTTCCTTCTGTTATACATACTTATAGTCCATACAAATATAAGTATGTATTACAGAAAGATATGTATATTTCCTACTGTTATACATACTTATAGTCCATACAAATATAAGTATGTATTACAGAAAGATATGTATATTTCCTTCTGTTATACATACTTATAGTCCATACAAATATAGAAGGATATTAATATATTTAATGTCAATCAATATTTGTCGCAATTCCTTTTTTTTTGGCAACTGTACATTGGAGTGTCTTGATTCCTCCAAAGTATACCAGGAAACAACAGGACCAGACGAGCAAAAATAATGGTTGGTTGGTGTTCTGTTGTTGCTTGGAAGAGTTTGGAGGATTCAGTTTGCTCCAAATTTACCAACACAGAATTTTTCCTCCTTCAACATTGCATTCTGAAAACCTCGAGTAAAAAAAAAAAAAAAAAAAAGACGTTATGAACAAACACGTCGAAAAAAAAAGAAGAAGATATTATTGACAAACACGTCGAAAAATAAAAAATAAATCATTATTGACAAACACGTCGGAAAAAAAACAAAAAACATTATTGACAAACACGTCGAATAAAAAAAAAAAAGACATTATTGACAAACACGTCGAAAAAAAAAAAAAAAGACATTATTGACAAACACGTCGAAAAAAAAAAAAAAACATTATGGACAAACACGTCAAAAAAAAAAAAACCCATTATGGACAAACACGTCGAAAAAAAGAAAGAAAACATTATGGACAAACACGTCAAAAAAAAAAAAAAAAAAGACATTATAGACAAACACGTCAAAAAAAAAAAAAAAAACATTATTGACAAACACGTCGAAAAAAAAAAAAAAAAAAAAGACATTATTGACAAACACGTCGAAAAAAAAAAAAAAAACATTATGAACAAACACGTCGAAAAAAAAAAAAAACATTATGGACAAACACGTCGAAAAAAAAAAAAAATATTATTGACAAACACGTCGAAAAAAAAGAAGTCATTATGGACAAACACGTCAAAAAATTAAAAAAAAAAATTATGGACAAACACGTCGAAAGAAAAAAAAACAACATTATGGACAAACACATCGGGGAAAAAAAAAAAAACATGGACAAACACGTCGAAAAAAAAAAAAAAAATTATGGACAAACACGTCAAAAAAAAAAAAAAAAAGACATTATGGACAAACACGTCAAAAAAAAAAGGAAAAAAAAAAAAAACATTATGGACAAACACGTCAAAAAAAAAAGAAAAAAAAAAACATTATGGACAAACACGTCAAAAAAAAAAGAAAAAAAAAAGACGTTATGGACAAACACGTCGAAAAAAAAAAGAAAAAAAAAGACGTTATGGACAAACACATCGAAAAAAAAAAAAAAAGATATTATTGACAAACACGTCGAAAAATAAAAAAATAAATCATTATGGACAAACACGTCGAAAAAAAAAAAAAAAAACCATTATGGACAAACACGTCGAAAAAAAAAAAAAAAGACGTTATTGACAAACACGTCAAAAAAAACAAAAAAAAACATGGACAAACACGTCGAAAAAAAAAAAAAAAAGACATTGACAAACGCTTGAATATTTCCTTCATTTTTTTTATGGTCATTCATTTGGTTATAATGTTATATATATTTATTTATTTTTATACACTTATTTTGTACTTCTTTATATTAGTTACTAACTTTTTTTACAATTATTATTATTATTATTGTTATTATTATTATTATTATTATTATTATTATTATTTGTAGTAGATTAATTAAACATCAAAGAAAAGCTGTACGCACACACACACATGCTTACACACACACACATGCATGCTTACACACACACACACACACACTAATTACTCTACTCTCTCTTCAACAGGTGAGGTGGACAGATATGAACTTCACACACACACACACTCTCTCTCTCTCTCTCTCTCTCTCTCTCTCTCTCTCTCTCTCTCTCTCTCTCTCTCACACACACACACACACACACACACACACACACACACACACACACACACACACACACACACACACACACACACACACACACACACACACACACACACACACACACACACACACACACACACACACACACACACACACACACACACACACACACACTAATTACTCTACTCTTTCTTCAACAGGTGAGGTGGACAGATACGAACTTCACACACTCTCTCTCTCTCTCTCTCTCTCTCTCTCTCTCTCTCTCTCTCTCTCTCTCTCTCACACACACACACTAATTACTCTACTCTCTTCAACAGGTGAGGTGGACAGATATGAACTAGACGAACACAGCTTCCAAGGAGAGGCCAGAGTTAAACTACAACAGCTGTCATCCTGCTTTGCCCAACTCACTCACAAAGCACAGACTATATTCCAAGTTAATGCTAAGCTAGAGGTGTGTAATGTGTGTGTGTGTGTGTGTGTGTGAGAGAGAGAGAGAGAGAGAGAGAGAGGGAGGGAGGGGGGGGGGGTGAAGGTAGAGAGGTAGGTGAGGTGATAGTGTGTGTGTGAGAGAGAGAGAGAGAGAGAGAGGGGTAGGAAGGTAGGTAGGTGAGGTGATGGTGTGTGTGTGTGAGAGGGAGAGAGAGAGAGTGAGAGAGAGGGTGAAGGGAGAGAGAGAGAGAGGGGTAGGAAGGTAGGTGAGGTGGTAGTGTGTGTGTGTGTGTGTGTGTGAGAGAGAGAGAGAGAGAGAGAGAGAGAGAGAGAGAGAGAGAGAGAGAGAGAGGGTTAGGTGAGGTGGTGTATGTATGTGTGAGAGAGAGAGAGAGGGGTAGGTGAGGTGGTGGTGTATGTGTGGGAGAGAGAGAGAGAGAGAGAGAGAGAGAGAGAGAGAGATAGGAAGGTAGGTAGGTAGGTGAGGTGATTGTGTGTGTGTGTGTGTGTGTGTCATAGTTTGGGTGGAATCGGAGACCTTCCAACAAAAATAATATCCATCCCTTTACTCCACTCACACAGGCAGAGTTGATCCATCCACCCATCCACCTATCTATTCACCTACTCATCCACCTCATCCCTCCACCCATCTATCCACCTACTCGTCCAACTACTCATCACTCCACTATCCACCCATCCACCCATCTACGTACTCATCCACCTACTCCCTCCACACAGGCCAAGTTAATCCCTCCACCCACCTATCCACCTACTCATCCATCTCATCCCTCCACACAGACACAGCTGATTCATCCACCTCATCCCTCCACCCATCTATCCACATACTCATCCACCTACTCCCTCCACACAGGCAGAGCTGATTCCTCCACCCACCCACCTACCCACCTACCCATCTACGTACTCATCCACCTATTCCCTCCACACAGGCCGAGTTAATCCACCCATCCATCCACCTACTCATTCACCTCCTCCCTCCACACAGGCTGAGTTAATCCATCCCCCATCTATCCATCCACTCATCCACCATCCACATACTCATTCCTCCACCCATCCATCTATCCACAACTCATCCCTCTACCCATCTAGCCACCCACCCATTCACCACCTCATCCCTCCACCCATCTATCCACCTACTCATCCTTCTACCCATCTACCTACTCATCATCCACCTCCTTCCTCCACACAGGCCGAGTTGATCCACCTTCGCCACGAGTGCTGTGAGGGCCGGGCATACAGACAGGTGACCCAGACAGAGAACAGGGAACTCCTCATTAATCTACACTCAACTCAACTCACACCTCATCCCTCCCTCCACACAGACACAACTAATTCATCCACCCATCTATCCACCTATCCACCTACTCATTCACCTCATCATCCCTCCACTATCCACCCATCTATCCACCTACTCGTCCAACTACTCATCCCTCCACTACCCACCCACCTACCCATCTACGTACTCATTCACCACCTCCCTCCACACAGGCTGAGTTAATCCACATACCCATCTATCCACCTACTCATCCACCACCTCCTCCCTCCACACAGACAGAGCTGATTCATCCACCCATCTATCCACCTACTCATTCACCTCATTCCTCCACTATCCCCCAACCCATTCACCTCATTCCTCCCTCCATCCACCCTACTCATCCACCTCCCTCCACACAGGCCGAGTTGATCCACCTTCGCCACGAGTGCTGTGAGGGCCGGGCATACAGACAGGTGACCCAGACAGAGAACAGAGAACTCCTCATTAATTAAACTATACTCAACTCACACCTCATCCCTCCCTCCACACAGACACAGCTAATTCATCCACCTACTCATCCACCCATCCATCCACTCATCCACCATCCACATACTCATTCCTCCACCCACCCATCTATACACCTACTCATCCCTACACTACCCCCCCACCCATTCACCTCATTCCTCCCTCCATCCACCCTACTCATCCACCACCTCCTCCTTCCACACAGGCCGAGTTGATCCACCTTCGCCACGAGTGCTGTGAGGGCCGGGCATACAGACAGGTGACCCAGACAGAGAACAGGGAACTCCTCATTAAGCTACACTCAACTCAACTCAGACTACACGCTGCTGGGGGAGGAGCTGACTCGGATAGGATTAGGGAGAGATTGGTAAGTGGAGAGGGAAGATTAGGGAGTGATTGGTTAGTGTGTGGGTAGATTGGGGAGAGATTGGGGAAGGTTGTGGGGGGAGGTGGGGGGATTGGGAGAGGTTGGGGAGGGTGTTGGGGTGGAGGGAAGATTAGGGAGAGATTGGTGAGTGAGACAGGATTAGGGAGAGATTGGTAAGTGGAGAGGGAAGATTAGGGAGTGTGTAGGTAGATTGGGGAGGGGTTGTGGGGGTGGTTGGGTAGATTGGGGAGGGGTTGTGGGGGGGTTGGGTAGATTGGGGAAAGGTTGTGGGGGGAGGTGGGTAGATTGGGGAAGGTTGTGGGGGGGAGGTGGGTAGATTGGGGGAGGGTGTTGGGGTGGAGGGAAGATTAGGGAGAGGTTGGTGAGTGTGTTGGGGGAGAGGGAAGATTAGGGAGTGATTGACAAGTGTAGTATGTTCTCTAGTTATTTTTTCTATAAGTTGTATAATACTGTAAATACATGTATCCTAAAGGGCTCCATAGACACTCAGTTACACTGCGGTTTGTGCTGCTCACCAACGTGTTCACCAACTGTTACCCTCCAGGAATGAGCTCAGAGTTCTTAGTGAGTGATCTTTGGGTAAGGCTGGAACCTTTTCCACACACCTGGATGGCAAGGACACAACTCGTCGACTTATGTCCTGTACCTATTCTCTGTTAGGTGAACAGAGGTTACACATTTAAGGACACAATCCCAAATTGTCTCCACCCGACCGGGGATTCGAACCCGGGCCCTCTTGGATGTGAGCTGAGCGCGCTAACCACTACACCACCGGGTTGCAGTGCAACTTATGCATGTATCATGTGTGTGGGTAGTTTACATAACTGGATGGGCCCTGCTCAGGCACAGGTGTTGCCTGAAAAACCCTGTGTATTGCCAGCACTACATATTGCCAGCACTACTAGTCTTGTTTGAGTGTGTTGAGGGGGAAGTGTGACAAGGAGGAGTGTGTAAATAATTGCTTATTTTCATGTTGAGATATTCATCATACAATGTTTGCCAAATAACCTTACAAGTTTCTGGTATAATTTAACTAAGTGCTTGAGCAGAGATTGCTTCTGAAAACTTGAAGTGTTCATAATTATGATCTTTCCTTAGCAAGAAAACAAACATACTGTAGGGTAGGGATATCCTATGTGGAAATAAATGTCCTCATAAAGGTGTCTTACTTTTATATGTTAAGGGGGTGCAGGAATAGAGGGACAGGCTTGGGGGGGGTTTAGGGGGGTGCGGGAGTAGGGGACAGGCTCGGGTGGGCTTTGGGGAGGTGTGGGAGAAGGGGGACAGGCTTGGGGGTGGGGTTAGGGGGGTGCAGGAATAGGGGACAGGCTTTCTATCCACCTCAAGCCTGTCCCCCAATCCCACACCCCCCCCCCCCCCAAGCCTACCCCCTACTCCCGCACCCCGTTAAGTATAAACACTAATAATGATTTGAGTATGCACAAAAATAATAATAATAATAAAAATAGAAATAATGATAATAATAATAATAATAATAATAATAATAATAATAATAAAAATAGAAATAATGATAATAATAATAATAATAATAATAATAATAATAATAATAATACAGTAATAATAATGATAATAATAATAAAAATAGAAATAATGATAATAATAATAATAATAATAATAATAATAATAAGTATGTTAACATGTTATTAATCCGAGAGGAAATTATAATAAAAAAATCTTATCTTTTAAATGCCGCAAACAGGAAGATTTTGTAAGTATTTAAAGTATATTATAAAGAATAAGTAAATATAATTATACAGTAATAGTAGTAGTAGTATTTAGTAGACAATAATTGGGAGGTAAATAATTATAAATGTTGGTGTTAAATCCGGAGCAAATGATTCCTCCAAACAACAACAACAACAACAAACAACAACAACAACAAACAATAACAAACAACAACAACAAACAACAAATAACAACAACAACAACCACAAACAACAACAACTAACAACAACAACAACAACAAACAACAACAACAACAACAACAAACAACAACAACAAACAAAAACAACAAACAACAACAACAACAACAAACAACAACAACAACAGGGCCCAGTGGGGCTGACTTTATTCTCTGTGAATATTAGTTATCCCCCACAGGGCTAGAATAAAGATTGTTGTAGGATCTGGTCACTTTCTAGTGGATTTGACGAGATCTGCCCACATGGATTAAAAATCCACGTGAGGTGTACTGCAACCGGAGGCCTTTTTTTTTTTTTTTTTTTTTTTTTTTTTTTTTCCCACTGCTGTGTGGACCGCCAGCACACAGGGGTGCATTTCCCTTTGCATGCAGCAGTGTAAACTCCCTCCCCTTATGGTCCCTTCAGGGCTGGTCTCGTGGAAGGTACGGCCCCACTTGTAGCTCTTGTGGTAACGTGGACTTGGGCCCACAGCACTGGCTGTGGGATCAAAGCCTTCCCCCCAATCTCCCTGGTGGTCGGAAACCCCCAGACTCCCTAGTCCAGTAAGCTCTAGTCCCATTTCCTTGGGATGTGCTTCGGTAGCCCAGGCATATAGGGCCAGCCCCTCCTTTATTTTAATTTGTTTTTTCACTGCGACCAGAGTGTACCAGGGGTCTGTGGGGCAGGAGGCCATTCTGCCCCGGGAGAACATCAACAACAACAACAACAACAACAACAGACCACTTATTATTTTACTCTTAATCCAATTTACACTCGCAGTCCAAATTTTGTATCCAGGTCTTGTTGTTGAAGTTTCGAATTATTTGTTGACATACTTAGTGAAATAATTACAACGCTTATACTGTTTTAAATTTGTATCCAGGTCTTGTTGTTGAAGTTTCGAATTATTTGTTGACATACTTAGTGAAACAATTACAATGCTTATTATCCTGTTTCATATTTGTATCCAGGTCTTGTTGTTGAAGTTTCGAATCATCAGTTGACATACATACATACATACAAGTGAAACACAATTATTACAATGCTTATTATCCCGTTTCATATTTGCTTGAGCTTCTATCCATCCAACCAACCAACCAACCATATTATAATTGTCTATCTATCCTTCTATCTATCCAACCAACCAACCAACCATATCATATTCATCCATCTATCTATCTATCTATCCATCTAACCAACCAACCATTTCATATCTATCTATCCATTCAACCAACCAACCAACCTACCAACCAACTAACCATATTATAATTGTCTATCTATCCTTCTATCTATCCAACCAACCAACCAACCATATTATAATTATCTATCTATCCAACCAATCAACCAACCAACCATATTATATTCATCTATCTGTCCATCTATCTAACCATCCAACCAACCATATCATATTCATCTAACCATCTATCCATCCATCCAACCAACCAACCAACCAACCAACCAACCATATTATAATTATCTATCTATCCATCTATCCTTCCATCTATCCATCCATCCAACCAACCATTTTATATTCATCTAACCATCTATCCATCCATCCAACCAACCAACCATCCATCCATCCAACCAACCAACCAACCAACCATATTATAATTATCTATCTATCCATCTATCTATCCATCCATCCAACCATATCATATTCATCTAACCATCTATCTAAACATCCATCTATCTATCCATATCATATTCATCCATCTAAACATCCATCCATCCATCCATCCATCCAACCAACCATTTTATATTCATTTATCTATCCATCCATCTAACCAACCAACCATATTATAATTATCTATCTATCCATCTATCCTTCCATCCAACCAACCAACCATATTATAATTATCTATCTATCCATCTATCCTTCCATCTAACCAACCAACCAACCATATCATATCCATCCATCTATCTATCTATCTATCTATCTATCTATCCATTACAGGAAAAAGATCTTGAACAACAGCGTACAGACAGCATCAATCAGCAGCTGAGTACCCGGGAGTCAGAACTGCTGAGGAAGGAGAATGAGAACCTGCGTCGCTATGTTTTGGGTCTACAAGGTGAACTGTTTGGGGCGAGGCTGGCCGCTAAGTACCTCGACAAGGAGTTGGCAGGAAGGTGAGACGACGGAGAGAGAGAGCCTTCGTATTTGATGTCATTTTCGTTGGGGAGCCTTCTTGTTTGATGTCATTTTCGTTTTTTTTTTTTTTTTTTTTTTTTTTTTTTATATGTGCTGTGTTTTTTGTTATTTCTTGTTTTATTATTATTATTATTATTATTAGTGTTAGTGTATGAGGAATGTGTGTGTGTGTGTGTGTGTGTTACTGTATGAGGAATGTGTGTGTGTGTGTGTGTTACTGTATAAGGAATGTGTGTGTGTGTGTGTGTGTGTGTGTGTGTGTGTTACTATATATATATCACCAACCCCCAACTATTTACCACCAACCTCCAACCTCCAGAATCCAACAGATGCAGCTTCTCCTTCAAGACCTGAGGACCGACGAACACGATAAACTCTGGAAGCAACTGGACGCCGAGATTCACCTCCACCGACACAAGACAGTGGTGAGGGCCTGTAGGGGCAGACTAACACACAACAACAACAACTTACAACAACAACAACAACAACAACAGGTGAGTTCTATGTGTGAGAGAGAGAGAGAGAGAGAGAGAGAGAGAGAGAGAGAGAGAGAGAGAGAGAGAGAGAGAGAGATATTCACCTCCACCGACACAAGACAGTAGTGAGGGCGTGTAGGGGCAGACTAACACACAACAACAACAACTTACAACAACAACAACAACAGCAACAGGTGAGTTCAGAGAGAGAGAGAGAGAGAGAGAGAGAGATTCACCTCCACCGACACAAGACAGTGGTGAGGGCGTGTAGGGGCAGACTGACACACAACAACAACAACTTACAACAACAACAACAACAGCAGCAACAGGTGAGTTCAGAGAGAGAGAGAGAGAGAGTGTGTGTGTGTGTGAAGAGAGAGAGAGAGAGAGAGAGAGAGTGTGTGTGTGTGTGTGTGTATATGTGTAGGGGCAGACTAACACACAACAACAACAACTTACAACAACAACAACAACAGCAACAGGTGAGTTTTATGTGTGTGTGTGTGTGAAAAGAGAGAGAGAGCAAGAGAAAGAGATAGATAGAGATTCACCTCCACCGACACAAGACAGTGGTGAGGGCCTGTAGGGGCAGACTGACACATAACAACAACAACTTACAACAACAACAACAACAGGTGAGTTTTATGTGTGTGTGTGTGTAGAGAGAGAGTGTGTGTGGTGTGAAGAGAGAGAGAGAGTGTGTGTGTGTAGCAGTGGTGATAATGAAGCCATAACACATAACAACAACAACAAAAATAGTTGAGTTCTATGTGTGTGTGTGTGTAATAATAATAATAATAATAATAATAAACGGTTTATTGAACAGAGTGCAGCTCTGGAGCTGAAAATATACATACATAATAAATGAACATAATAGATGATTACTTATTTATTATATTTACAATGGTGGGAATGGGACTATGTTTATATCTGTCCTTTTCTTGTTTTAATGAGTTTCAGTTTGTTATAGTGACGGGCTGCCCTAGATGGAGGGGGTAGGGTGGGGGGCAGGAGTGGACGGAGTCTGGGGTGTAGTAGTAACTTGTCACCAAAAGTCTGGAGGTCACGTTGGAATCTCTCTGTCAGTGAGGGTAGATTAAGGGAGATTAACGCCTGGTTATATGTAGTGTAGGTGATCCCCAGTATAATTTTACATGCCCTCTTCTGTACTTTCTCCAGCCAGCATTGTTGAGTGATGTTAAGTGATGATGACCAGGCTGGAGATGTGTATGTAAGCTTGGGTAGGATGAAGGTAGTATATATGTCCCTCAGTTATTGGTGTAAGGCACCCAAGGACTTCATTGTTTTCAGCATGTAGAGTCTGTAGGTGGTTGCCTTGATGATGGTGGTGGTGGTGTGCTGCTTCCAATCCAGTTTATTGTCAGTTTATTGTCCAGCAGTTTAGTAGACTCAACCAGCTGTAGTGAGTGAGAGCCAATAGTGACATCAGGTGGTGGTGTTAGAGTGACGGATGTACTGATGTGCATTACTACAGTCTTGGTGTGTGTGTGTGTGTGTGTGTGTGTGTGTGTGTGTAGCAGCCGTGATAATAAAGCCATAACACATTACAACAACAATAACAACAGGTGATTTTACATGTGTGTGTGTGTGTGTGTGTGTAGCAGTGGTGATAATGAAGCCACAACAATATTTATAGATTTAATAATTCTCCCCAACCTTCACTCCCTTCTTATCATGTGGGATATGAGGCTGACTGTACCCTCCCAAAAATATTTACTAACTCTGTATTTACACACATGAATTATTTACAACCTTCCAGTAATCACAAACTTAATTACAACAACCTTCCAATAATCACAAACTTAATATTTACAACCAGTATTAATATTTACAACCACTACCAATATTTACAACTACTACCATTTTTGACAGAGCCAGGCGGTACAGAGCAGCGATGACACCACTACCACTACCACCGCTACTACCACTACTACCACTACTACCAACAATGGCCTGATAGCAGCGGCATCACCCAACACACACCAACGACGTAGAATTATCACCTTACACAAACCACCACAAGAGGGACTGGGAATGTCAATCACGGTAGGCTGTGTGGATCATTATTTTATTAAGTGTGGATCATTATTTTATTAAGTGTGGATCAGTATTTTATTAAGTGTGGATCATTATTTTATTAAGTGTGAATCATTATTTTATTAAGTGTGGATCATTATTTTATTAAGTGTGGATCATTATTTTATTAAGTGTGGATCATTATTTTATTATTTATTTTTTCCCTTTTTATCATTGGGCCGTGTTGAGGTTTTGCTATTCATTATGGTTGATAATTAATTCCTGTGTCTTTGTAACATATAGGGAAGGTCAATCATATAGCCATGCCTCTCTCTGTGTGTCTCTCTCTCTCTCTCTGTCTCTCTCTCTGTCTCTCTCTGTCTCTCTCTCTCTCTCTCTCTCTCTGTCTCTCTCTCTCTCTCTCTCTGTCTCTGTCTATGTCTCTGTCTCTCTCTCTGCGGCAATGTTTACAAACTTTTAATCAGCGGGTGTTGGATCAAAACATTTTAGACCACAAACATTTATCAAAAGAAAACATAATATAATAATGATACACAAAATCATACATAAGATAAATAAAATAAAGAAACTAAATTTTACTAATTCCTTAACAGGCCTAAAGAAGAAAATTTATTTCTAACTGGGAATTGTCATATTAAAATAGGACTAAAGGGTGATTTTTTTTTTCTTTTTATTTTTAAGTGGAATTGTCATATAGTTGGCCTAAAGAAGCAAATTTTTTTTTTTTACGTATTACAATAGGCAAAGTATTAGGGTATATTGTATATATATATTTTGGTATGCCTAAAGGGAATTATTATTATTATTATTATTATTATTATTATTTATTTTTTATTATATATTTATTTTTTAATTATGATTATTTATATTTTTAATTTATTTTTTCAATGTATTTTATCTATTTAATTTTTATCTTTGTTTTATTACTATTATTTTCCTATTTTTCTATTAAGGGGGTGCGGGAATAGGGGGACAGGCTTGGGGGGGGGTGCGGGGGGGTTTTGGGGGGTGCAGGAATAGAAGGACAGGCTTGGGGGGGGGGGGGTTAGGGGGGTGCGGGAATAGGGGACAGGCTTTCTACCCACCCCAAGCCTGTCCCCCTATTCCACACCCCTCAGTTCCCCCCCAAGCCTGTCCCCCTACTCCCACACCCCCCAGTCCCCCCCCCCCCCAAGCCTGTCCCCTACTCCCACATCCCCCAGTCCCCCCCCAAAGCCTGCCCCCCCCAGTCCTCCCCCAAGCCTGTCCCCCTATTCCCACACCCCCCAGTCCCCCCCCCCCCCCAAGCTTGTCCCCCCCTCTCCCACACACACACCCCATTAATCTCTTACAATGTTTTTAGGGTGGCCGTGAGCATGGTGTTCCCATCTTGGTGTCTGTCATTCATCCAGACACACCAGCTGCAAGGTGTGCTAATCTCTTTGTTGGTGATGCTATACTCACGGTCAACGATATTTCACTCAGAGAGGTATGTGTAGGGGTGGGTGGGGATTTCTGTGTCTGTGTGTGTGTCTGTCTCTCTGTCTCTCTCTGTGTTTGTGTCTGTGTCTCTGTGTGTGTGTGTCTCTGTGTGTGTGTGTGTCTCTGTGTCTGTCTCTCTGTGTCTGTGTCTGTCTCTGTGTCTCTCTCTCTCTCTCTCTCTCTCTCTCTCTCGTCTCTCTCTCTCTCTCTCTCTCTCTCTCTCTCTCTCTCTCTCTCTCTCTCTCTCTCTCTCTCTGAAATAATAACATCATAATAAAAATATCTTGACAATAAAATATCCGCACCCATAATTATAATGTCATACGGAAATAATAACATCATAATAAAAATAAAAATAATAATAATAATAATAATAATAATAACAAAAATAATAATAATAAAAATAATAATAATAATAAATAAAATGTGCGTTGACTCCTTCTCTTTAGGTAAGCCATGGTGACGCTGCCAAGATTTTGTCATCCCAGGAAGGTCAGGTGAGACTTGAGGTGGTGTATGTGTCAACGGATGATGACGACGACGATGAAGGAGAGGAAGATGGTGATGCGTACGGATTTAGGTGAGGCATAGAGTGATAGTGATTTAATAATGATAGTAATAATTATATCGGTTGTAATAATAATGAAAATAATATCAATAATAATAGGAGTAATGTAATAATTATATCGGTTTTAATAATAATAAAAATAATATCAATAATAATAGGAGTAATGTAATAATGATAGTAATAATTATATCGGTTGTAATAATAGTAAAAATAATATCAATAATAATAGGAGTAATGTAATAATGATAGTAATAATGATATCGGTTGTAATTATAATGAAAATAATATCAATAATAATAGGAGTAATGTAATAATGATAGTAATAATTATATCGGTTGTAATAATAATAAAAATAATATCAATAATACTAGGAGTAATGTAATAATGATAGTAATAATTATATCGGTTGTAATAACAATGATAATAATAACAGTAACAATAATAATGATAATAATAACAAAAACAATAACAATAATTAAACTGTAATAATAATAATAAAATAAAAATCTATATCTTCAACAATTACGACAACAATAATAAAATAACAACAACAATAATAATAAAATAAAAATCTACATCTTCAACAATTACGACAACAACAATAATAAAATAACAAAAACAATAATAATAAAATAAAAATCTATATCTTCAACAAAAATAACAATAATAATAAAATAAAAATCTATATCTACAACAATTACGACGACAACAATAACAATTACAACAACAACAACAATAATAATAAAATAAAAATCTATATCTTCAACAATTACGACAACAACAATAATAATAAAATAAAAATCTACATCTTCAACAATTACGACAACAACAATAATAATTACAACAACAACAACAAAAATAATAAAATAAAAATCTATATCTTCAACAAAAATAACAATAATAATAAAATAAAAATCTATATCTTCAACAATTACGACAACAACAATAAAAATTACAACAACAACAACAACAACAATAATAATAATAAAATAAAAATCTATATCTTCAACAATAATAACAATAATACTAAAATAAAAACCACGTACATCTTTGCCAGGTACAAGATATTTGACGATGACCTTGTGAGTGTAAGTAGTAGTAGTAGTAGTCAACAACTCCTCCCCCTACCCAACAACAACAACAACAACAACAACGGCCGGCTGTCCAGGGCGTCGGTGGAGAGTGTCCGAGGATCTACCGACAACATGTTACTCGATTCTCCGAGGTTAGGGACGGACGTTGTGTTTGTGTGTGTGTCTGTGTGTGTGTGTGCGTGTTTTTTTTTTTTTTACGATTCTCCAAGGTTAGGGACGGACGGTGTGTTTGCTTCTGTGTGTGTGTGTGTGTGTATTTTTTTTTTTTTTTTTTTGTGCGCTCACTTTCTGCTCACTTTATCTTTTTCTGTGTGTGTTTGTTTGTGTGTGTGTGTGTGTGCATACGTGTTTTTTTTCTTTTCTTTTTGCACACTCATTTTCTGTCTTTCTCTGTATGTGTCTGTGTGTGTCTGTGTGTTTTTTTTTGTGTGCTCACTTTCTATCTTTTTCTGTGTGTGTGTGTCTGTGTGTTTTTATTTTTATTTTGCACACTTATTTTCTTTCTATCTTTCTGTGTGTGTGTGTATGTTTGTGTGTGTGTGTGTGTGTGTGTGTGTGTGTGTGTGTGTGTGTGTGTGTGTGTGTGTGTGTTATTTGCGTGCTCACTTTCTATCTTTTTCTGTGTGTGTGTTTATGTGTGTGTGTGTGTGTGTGTATTTTCTGTCTGTCTGTGTGATATATAAAGTCTATGCGTGTGCTTTTTTTTCTTTTTCGTAATTATTGTCTTTCTTTCTTTTTTGTATATGTGCGTGTGTGTGTGTGTGTGTGTGTGTGTATGTATATCACTCAGACAGACAGATCATTACTATAAGGCCTCGGGGTCACAGGTTAAGTGAAATGCCCAATATGCAGTATATATATTTTTATTTCCTCTCCAAAATATACTACTGTGTAATAATGATAATAATAATAGTAATAGTGATAATAACAATAATAATAACATGCGCTGGTGATGTGTGTGTAATGGTAGTGTGTGTGGTTCAGTGTTATCTCGACCCCAAACCACCCCCCACTAACCCTCACCTCCCCCCACACACACACACACACAAACAGAAGGAGAGCAGAGACCGAAACCATTGACGAGACGACGGAACAACAACACCACACCAACGGCAACCACCAACACCAGCAGCGGCAAGAAGAAGAAGAAGAGGAAGTAGAAGTAGAAGATAGGGGTGATGGTGGTGGTGGTGCCTCCTCGTCTTCCCTCAACGGGGGTGGTGTGTCGCTCAACGGTGCTGCTGCTGCTGCTGCTCGGCTTGTGTTCCGTGACGGGGGTGAGTCTTAGGCCTTATAATAATAATAATAATAATAGTAATAGTAATAATAATAATAGTAATAATAATATTAATAGTAATAGTAATGATAATAATAATAATAATAATAATAATAATAATAATAATAATAACAATAACAAAAATAATAATAGTGATAAAAATAATAACAATAACAATAATAATAATAACAATAATAATAATATCCAGGCAGCGACAACGAACGCACCAACACCAATGACGATGACGACGCACCAACACCACAACACCCCACACCCAACACCACCACCACCACCACCACCACCGAGACTTCGAATACCGCTACCGAGGAACAACAACAACAACAAGAACAAGAAGAAGAAGAAGAAGAAGGAGTGGAAGGCAGTGTCATCGTTGGAGGTTTGATTCTGAAACCACAAGACCTGAGTGACCTGAGTTGCCGTGACCTGACCCAGGATTCCGTCACTGAGTCGTCCCTAAGGTGAGTCAGGGGTGGTGTGAGTAAGGGATGGTGTGAGTCAGGGGTGAGTCAAGGGCTGGTGTGAGTCAAGGGTGAGTCAAGGGTGGTGTGAGTAAGGGTGAGTCAGGGCTGGTATGAGTAAGGGATGAGTCAGGGCTGGTATAAGTAAGGTGAGTCAGGAATGAGTCCCTAAGGTGAGTCAGGGATGAGTCAAGGGTGGAGTGAGTAAGGTGAGTCAGGAATGAGTCCCTAAGATGAGTCAGGGATGAGTCAAGGGTGGAGTGAGTAAGGTGAGTCAGGAATGAGTCCCTAAGGTGAGTCAGGGATGAGTCAAGGGTGGAGTGAGTAAGATGAGTCAGGAATGAGTCCCTAAGGTGAGTCAGGGATGAGTCAAGGGTGGAGTGAGTAAGGTGAGTCAGGAATGAGTCCCTAAGGTGAGTCAGGGATGAGTCAAGGGTGGAGTGAGTAAGGTGAGTCAGGAATGAGTCCCTAAGGTGAGTCAGGGATGAGTCAAGGGTGGAGTGAGTAAGGTGAGTCAGGAATGAGTCCCTAAGGTGAGTCAGGGATGAGTCAAGGGTGGTATGAGTATGGGTGAGTCATGGGTGGAGTGAGTAAGGTGAGTAAGGAATGAGTCCCTAAGGTGAGTAAGGAATGAGTCCCTAAGGTGAGTCAGGGATGAGTAACATGTAGAATTATCCATCAGTTGCCTTTTATTTAATACCATACACCATTTAATACCATACACCATTTAATACTATACATTATTTAATACTATTCACTATTTAATACTAATACACCATTTAATACTATACACTATTTTATAATGTAAATATGTGTAATAAATAATAATGTAAGGACAGAAATGAAAGGTAACCAACACCAGCTTCAATAACACAACAAACTTCATTCCCATTTATCACAGTGGCTCCAATTAGTGTGAAATATTCCGTGGGGGGGGTTTAAAAATTCACGTACAGGTGCACAAGAAAAGACGGCAAACAATTTTGGTGTTTGTGTGTGTGTCAGGTGGTCCAAAGAAATAATAATAATGTGTATTTTAATATGTGTAAATAATAATAATGTGTATTTTAATATGTGTAAATAATAATAATGTGTATTTTAATATGTGTAAATAATAATAATGTGTATTTTAATATGTGTAAATAATAATAATGTGTATTTTAATATGTGTAAATAATAATAATGTGTATTTTAATGTGTAAATAATAATAATGTGTATTTTAATATGTGTAAATAATAATAATGTGTATTTTAATATGTGTAAATAATAATAATGTGTATTTTAATATGTGTAAATAATAATAATGTGTATTTTAATATGTGTAAATAATAATAATGTGTATTTTAATATGTGTAAATAATAATAATGTGTATTTTATCAATGATCACTCAGAACCATATTATAACCTTTGTATGTATGTATGTAATTAACTGAAGCCAATAATATCCATCCATACAAAGGTTATAATGAATAAATAAATAAATAAATAAATTAATTAATTAATTAATAAATAAATATATAATTATGCAGTACAGGGTATAGCCAAAAAAAAATTACACACACATACTTTACACAACAACCACCAATATCTATCACGAATAATAAATAAATAAATAAATAAATATATAAATAAATAAATAAATAAATATATAATTATGCAGTATAGCCAAAAAAAAAAAAGCGACACACACACACACACAAAAACACACATACCTTACACAACAAAAACTAATATTTCTTTTTAACATCAACATCATTACCTCTCCTTCTTCTTTTCAGTTCACCGTCACTGGATGAATCGGAAGACTCCATTCACCTCCACCACACCTGTAACACACCACTACAAGATATTGAACAAAAGTTATCACAAAACTTCACTATGTAAGAAGGGTGTTGTTCCTACCCTAATATGTGTGTGTGTGTGTGTGTGTGTGTGAGAGAGAGAGAGAGAGAGAGAGAAGGGAGATAGATTATGTATGTGTGTGTGTGTGTGTGTGTGTGTGTGAGAGAGAGAGAGAGAGAGAGAGAGAGAGAAAGGAGATATATTTTGTGTGTGTGTGTGTGTGTGTGTGTGTGTGGAGATTTTTGTCTGCTTGTGTGAGTGTCTGTGTAGAAATTTTTGTTTACTTGTGTATGAATGAGAATGCCTTTGTGTGTGTGTGAGAGAGAGAGAAACAGATTGTGTGTGTGTGAGAGAGAGAGAGAGAAACAGATTGTGTGTGTGAGAGAGAGAGAGAGAAACAGATTGTGTGTGTGTGTGAGAGAGAGAGAGAGAGAAACAGATTGTGTGTGTGTTAGAGAGAGAGAGAGAAACAGATTGTGTGTGTGCGAGAGAGAGAGAGAGAGAAACAAATTGTGTGTGTGCGCGCGCAGTACATGCATGTGTGTATCCGTGTAAAGCATCAGATATATATTCTGGTCAAACTCTTGTAATTAACCCTGTGTGTGTGTGTGTGTATATAAAGTGTGAATTAGATTACAAACAGTTTAGAGGAATATTTTCATGTACAGTATCTGTCAAATATCCACCAACACTTTCCATCCATCGTAGTAAATATCTTGATAATAAAGAACAACACGTGTATGATATTACAGCACCTCATAATAATAATAATAATAATAATAATAATATCCACCCACACTTTCCTTCCATCGTAGTAAATATCTTGGTAATAAAGAACAACACGTGTATGATATTGCAGCACCTCATAATAATAATAATTGAGGGGGTTGAGTTGACGTAAGGTGTTGTTGTTGTAGGATTATATTTTGATATGATACTGATTTTGCAGCACCTCATAATAATAATAATAATTGAGGGGGTTGAGTTGACGTAAGGTGTTATTGTTGTATGATTATATTTTGATATGATACTGATTTTTT
>JAWQEG010007820.1:30000-65000 GCA_033782935.1 Petrolisthes cinctipes
TGATAAATAGTTTCGAGAATTTGCTTACAGTGACGTGAATTTATTTATGTTGACGAGAATTTATTTAGTTTTACAAGAATTTATTTACATCTATGACAATTTATGTTTATTTTCAAGCATTAATTACAATTTACGAGAATTTATTTAGATAGGAAATTTTTTTATACTACACTGTATGAGATTTTTTTTTTTTTTTTTTAATTTTGAGAATTTATTTATTTGTGAAAATTTACTGGACAAAATTTATGATTGTGAGAATTTATATATGTTCACAAGAATGCATTTACATCGTTGTGAAACTACTTATATTCACGAGAATTTCTTTTTATATACGAAAATTTATTTTTATTTGGAAGAATTTTTTAAGATTTACAAGAATTTTAATCTGCATTTACTAAGTGATAATTTATATTAACAAAACAATCCATTTATATATACAAGAATTCATATAGATTTACCAGATTTTATTTTTAGGAATTGATTTTAGCATTAAGAGAATTCATTAATACTCACAGAAATATATTTTGGTGATAATTAATTTTGACTTAAGAGATAATTATAATTTACTGTTTATTTACAAGATACCATATTCAAAATCGGTCAAATAATTAATTCAACTTACGAGATATAATTTTCAGTGTATTATTTAAGAGATATTGTATACAAAATGAATACAACACTATGTATACTATATAACCAATGTATGTATGTATAGTGACCATCTTTTAATACAGTATACTTTGGATATAACACTAACATATTTATTTAAGGGTTGTTAGTAGTAGTAGTAGTAGTAGTAGTAGCAGTAGTAGTAGTAGTGGTGGTGGTAGTAGTAGTAGCAGTAGTAGTAGTGGTGGTGGTAGTAGTAATAGTAGTAGTGGTGGTGGTAGTAGTAATAGTAGTAGTGGTGGTGGTGGTAGTAGTAGTAGTAGTAGTGGTGGTGGTAGTAGTGGTGCTGTACAATATAGATAACCTTCCAACAGTACCATTTTCTGTCATACCTATACTGATTCAGGGATGACTTGTGTATCACTTAGTAAAAATAACACCTGATAGATCTGATAACTGACAACTTAATGGCCTTTAGCGACAATATTTCCCAGATTGTTGGGGCTTGTACTAAATGTAATTATGTAATTGGTGAACTCTGAGAACAACAACGTACTGTTATGAAACGAGACAATTGTTTCATCTGGCCATCTGACCAAAAGTAACTCAGAAAATCAATTATATTTCATTCATAATTATGTCATCCAAATATACACACCATTCCAGAGGTGACACAACTTTAAGACTATTACTGTAAAGACACCAATGAATACCAGTGAATGTTGAATAATCTTAATTAATTTCACATGACTAATATTAAGGACTCTCTGATTATGCCCTGAAACAAACTCCTTCCTAATAGGTGATGTATCGTGGCAATATTTGAAGCACTTGTTGATTCATATTCTTGATACATCACAGGGTCCTTTAAGGGGGTGCTGGAGTAGGGGACAGGCTTGGGGCGGGGGGGGGGGGGGGGTGCGGGAATAGGGGGACAGGCTTGTGGGGGGTAGAAGGCCTGTCCCCTATTCCTGCAACCGCCTAAACCACCCCCACCTAAAAACCTGTCCCCCTACTCCCACACACACCCAAAATCCCCCCCAAGCCTGTCCCCCTACTCCCACACCCCCCAAAACCCCCCCCCAAGCCTGTCCCCCTATGCCCGCACCCCCTTAACTCTCCAACTGTAATGAATGTACCAACACAACTTAGTATAGTACTGTATTACATTAGACAGTTCCCCATCATGGCCAGGATTTAATTAAACTTGTACACTCCTCATGTATGACCCAAAGCAAATTATGTACACTCACAATCCCTTGCCCACTTGAGTCGAAGCCCGAGCTCTGAAGCAGGCGGTTTCTGGACGGCAGCCCACCCAAACCATCATGAGGCAACACACATTTTGAACCAATGGAGGCTTTGGGTGGGCTGTCGTCTAGAAACCGCCTGTTCCAGATCTCGGGCTTCGACTCAGGTGGGCTACGGATTGTGGATTGTGTGTGTACAATTTTCAACATCAACAACATAAACTTATCTCTGTATTGTATTAGGTTTAGTTGAGTTAGCATGATGTTACATATCTAAGTTATTTATGTGATCAGCACAACCTTGAATGTAACCTTAAGTGTGGAGGATCAATTAGGGCCAAACAGTATTCCAAAATGGTGTTTAATCATTATTAGGAACACTTATAAAGCAATGGAGATCTTCATATTGTGAGATATACAATACTGTATAGTAGTAACTTAAACATTATCATTCTTTTCACATACACCACACATATCAGGCGTCTATTTCCACACCGGGATGATCGACACAACTGAAGTTTTAAGAAAATCTTGTTTAAAGTTTAACAAAAATTAAGTTATCGGTCTTTTTTTTTTTTTTCATAAACCTCTGCCGTGAACTTTTTTTCCCCTGAAATGTACGAAAAAATTGTAGGGTTAATTTCAGAGCAATAAGGCAACCCCTCCCCCCCCCACTCCCCTAGCGTCATATGATACTTATCACACAAACCGCTCGGTCAGCAGTTGTGAGGACGAGACGAGGCATCAGCAATCTTCCCACACTCAGAGCCTCAGTATACAGTCTCCAGTCAGTAGTATTTCAGTGGGTTATAACATACACACACACTCATTGAGACATAAGAGTTGTATTTCTTGGTTGGAAAGTGGTACAATGAAGAAAATAAACAGTTCTAACACTGATACTGAAGACAAAACAGATTTACCCAAACATATTACACCTGTGTATTCCTTTGACACTCAGGATGACGGAACAGAAACGTGTGCATTGTCTTCTTTCTCTGACAGTAAATTGGAACCTTGTAATTCCACCACCCCACAACAACAAGACATAAGTGACAATAGTGGGGAATCTTGTATACCCTCTAACCCCCAACAAGAAATTTGGTATTTTGTAATAAATCACCCAACTCCCCCAACCACAAGACATGGGTGAAGATAGTGGGGAACCTTGTAATTCCCCCACCCCACAACAGGAACTTGCTGAAGACAGTGACACAAGCCAGTAGGTTGCCTACCTACTACGATTTTGATGACTCCGATGCAACACACGTAGATACCCAAACTCTTGTTAACCTTGGCTACTTGTGGTTGGGGGATTTATTACAGAATACCACATTTTTTTGTCGGGGTGTAGAGGGTATGGAAGATTCCCCACTATCGTCACTTATGTCTTCTTGTTGTGGGGTGGTGGAATTACAGGGTTCCAATTCACTGTCAGAGAAAGAAGACGATGCACACGTTTCTGTTCCGTCATCCTGAGTATCACAGGAGTACACAGGTGTAATATGTTTGGGTAAATTCCTCCTGCTTCTGAATACAAAACTTTGTTCTGTTTTGTCTTCACTATCAGTGTCAGAGCTGACAGGTTTGACTGTCACCTAACTGTTATTACCCTTACCTGGTACATTGTGAATTAACCTATATTCTGGCAAATTATAACCGTCTTAACTGATACTGTAGTACAACAACATTCACAAGTCCAACAATGAGAGAAGTTCATTTTCTGAGCAGCTTCCCTCACTTCTCAGTTTGTCTACTATTTCCTGCAGAAACTTTTTGGGATTAGAGAACCCAGATGACGCCTCCACATGTGGCTGCTCTTGACACTCCTGTTGCTGGCTCTTGAGACCATTAAGGCATGAGTGTAATGCAACCAACAGATCCATTTTGGACTGTGGGAGTTTGAAGTCTTTACTTGGGGCTGTGGAAGAAGCTGTAGTATCTGTATCTTCTATGTGGGTGACTTCTACTGCCTCTTCTTGCAAATTATTGGTATTGCTTGTCTCACCTACACCATTTGTTTCTTTAGCTGTTTCCATGTCTCCAGTTCCCAGTTCCTGTACACTGTCTGATGTGGCTCCATTTATCTTTTCATCACTAACATCAATATTGCTTTTTTCTAATGTCTTTGTTGATGTTGCCTGGAATCCCAACTTGGTACTGATAGCCTCTGTTAACTCCTCCACACTTTCCATTCCTTGGTCCCCCTCTGCTCGTACTGCTGACCAGAATCCCTCGCCCTGGACGTGAGAGTTGAGGAGTGAGAGTTCGGAGACATGGTACAGCCAGAGCAGAGTTTTTATGCAGGGTAGAACAGTGCCATCTTTACTTACAAAGGCTGGTCCCAGTGAGCTTAGGTCTTGTGTCCCTGAAGAAGAAAATGGTGGTTAATGTTATCAGTGTTGTAATGTATGTCACTCAACAGACCCTCTCAATATCGAAGCTAAACTCTGGCACAGTTTGGAGGATACTGTACTACTGTAGACCCTTGATATACAATGAATAATTCCTTGTATCCACCACTTTATTTTACACTTAGTCCCTCATTGAAGACCATCAAAGGTTTTCCCATGCTTTTGTTTTTCATTACCATACAAACCAAGTGATTTATTGAGCCTGTGTTAAAAGGGTAGTGTAAAATTCATTCATCTAATATCGAGGGTCTACTATAAAGCCACCAATTTGCAAAGAACATAACAGGCACTTTGAAACTATAAGAAGAACTGTTGTTACAATGGACATAATCCCAAAACCAGACAGAGAGGGAGAGGGATAAAGGGTGAGCTTAACTGAGCCAGAAGGGAAAACCTGACAAGTCCTTTCTATGGTACAGACTACAGTTAAAGGTACACTACATAATCTAACAATAAGACTGCAAACATCTATGTATATTAAACAATACACCTGTATGGAGGAGGTGGAGGAAGTCGTGAGTAATTTCCTTCCACACAATAAATTCAACAGCTAATGAAACTGGATATAAAAAATGGATTGTGTGTGTGCAAGTCTGTGTGCGCGCTTGGACGTCAAATTATAGGACGCACACATAAAAACAATGAACTAAGAAATGTACAGTACCTTTGGGTAGAAGAAGATGTGTGAGGTGAAGTGCCTGGTCAGCCTTTCCCCAGGCCTGGACATGGTTGAGTGCAGTGTGGAGGTGTTTGTGGCTGTGTGAGGGAGAAGGTGACAGCAGCATCTCTGTCATTGCCACCGACACCATCAACCACAGCTGAGGAAGGAAAGGAGGGAGGGAAGAGTAGTATTATATTAATTAAGGGGGTACAATGGTAATGAAAGGGGAACAGTAGTTGAATGTTGGTGGTAAATCAATCTGGAACAACAATCTGATTCCACTAAACTACTGTATGGTGAATTTGAGGGCTACACAGATTCCTCCTAAGTGTGATAGGAAACAGGACCAGATGAACAGAAATAATGGTGGCCTGTTGCTTGAAATAATTTGGAGAATCAAATGCTCCAGATTTACCAACAATGAATTACCTCCTTAAAAAAATAACAAGTGACCCTAATGATTATGTATATTCACTCCAGAACATATCTATTCATACAGTAGGCTTTTGATATAAAATGAATAAATTTAGCAATATCCTTTTAACAGTCTCAGTAAATCATTTGGTCAATATGGTAATGAATAACAGAAACCACCTGGAAAACATTTGGTTGTCTTGAATGAGGGACCGAGCGTAAAATGAAGTGGTGGATACAATTATTTATTAAGGGGGAAGTTTTGTATTGGTAAATCTGGAGCAACTGAATCCTCCAAATTATTCCAAGCAACAGAACACCATTATTTTTGCTCTTCTGGTCCTGTTTCCTAGCATGCTTTGGAGGAATCAAGGCACTCCAATATACCAAAAAAGAACTACCACCTTAACTGTACAGTACATCGAGGGTGTACAGTACTTATTAGGATGTGTCAGTTATTCCACCCAAAAGCCTTGTAATCCTGGGTGGGTTGGCGGGGTTGGTTGTCAGGATGTGTGTATCAACTCTAACGAAATAATTATAATAAGTTGAACGCCATCTTTTCAGTAGTCATTGATCACACATGGCTCTGACACTTTCTGGAGCAAGTGTACTCAACAGCACTAAGAGTAAATGGAAATATATGAAATGGGGGAAAGATGTTGGACGAATTTATTGACAGAAAAAGTATAGAAAAGGAAGTAACAAAAAGGAGGAAAGGAAGAGATGATGAAGAGAGAGGCAGGAAGAGATAAGAAAAAAAGTAATGAGGAAGAGACAAAGAGGAGGAGGAGGAAAGGGAGTGCTGAAAAATGCTAAGAGGACATACACACACACATAAGGTAACAACCAACTAACTGACCTGCTTGAGTGACGTTGGGAGCTGCTGTGTGGAGAAGTTGGCCGTGACTGCCTTGTAGATGTCATCGTGTTGATCCTGGGTGATGCCCTGCGCCTTCCACTCACGCCTCACACGCTCCACCACAGTCTCCAACTCCTCAGCAGCTGCCTCGAGTATGCTGCTGCCGCCACCTTCTCCGTTTCTCTCGCACGGTTTGGCATCATCGGTTCCGGGACTGTTTTCCTTCACTATTCCCTGGTGGCCATTCTCTCCTTCATTCTTCTCTACTTGTTGTTGTGGAGTCTGTGTACTGTCACCTTGTTGCTTCTCAGTTTCACCAAGTTCGCACGGTTTGTTATCAGTACTTTTTTTGTTATCATTGCTCCTCTCGTCTTTTCCTGAGCCTCTTGCATCTGCCATTGCTACACCATAACTACCAGTACCATCTTGTTTCTTCATTTTAGATAATTTATCCTTGTGTTCCTCACGGTTTTCCACTTCTTCTATGTCCTGGTCACTCTCTATCAGGTAACTAAATATGGTTTGCTTGTCTGCCTTGCGTAGTACATGGAGCAGGACTTGAAGACAGCAGAAAATAGCTCGGAACCACTGGTAAAATGAGAGAAAAAGAAACTATAATGTGATTTTTGTTTACAGGGACATTATGTGAGCCAAGTGATGAGCCAGGCAATGTACAGCCACAATCAAATATCCAGCAACACTTTCCTTATTATGTAAATAATTCAGTATCATATCTAAATATAATTATACAATACCTTATGTTAACTCAATCCCCTCAATTATTATTATGAGATGCTGCAAAATCATATATGTATTGTTCTTTATTACCAAAATATTTACTACCATAGAAGGAAATTGTTGTAGGATAATTGATTGTGGCTGTAGATAACCAGTGTGACAGCAAAACACAAAGTCACATTTATGAATTTTACAGATTCTTGAGAGGAAGTAAAAAATTATATGAAAAATTGGAACCACAAATAGCGGCTAACAGCGTGGTGAAAGTGACCCATGGTGGTGTCACGGCATGGCCACTACATATGTTTATACTGGTGAGTTAATAATGTGTGAATATTGTGTGTGATAACAATGATGATGTTATCTCATCTTTTTTCAACTATAACAGTGTTTTGGCAGTACTGTAGTAGGGGCTTGGAAAATTTTCAGGTTAAAATTTTTCAAAGAAGTTTTCTCTCAGATTTTGAACCAGCATATCAAGTGGACAATTATTTTGGATTTTGGATAATTTTTTTTTTTTTTGTGGATTTGGGAGTTAGTTAAATTTGTGCATGCCCAAGTAAGAGGGAATGAACAGTAGTTTTGTAAGTTGTGGATGGTGTTGTTACTGAGGTTGTGAAAACACAACACTACATACATATTACTTATACAGTAGTTGGTGATTTGGGTCATGTGGGAAAAAAAAAAAATTATTGCAGATCATGAACCAGCATGTCTTGCTATATATCAAACGGACATTATTTTTGGGAAAAGAAACAAAAAAAATTACAAAAAAAAATAAAATCCAAAATTTTCAGAAAAAAATTTGAATCATCAGTGTTCAGCGAGGGGTGTTGGCTGGGTGACCACCATTCGGATTCTTGAGCTTTAACTACAATTATTTTTTACATTGGAAAATGAGTTTAAATGCATAAATATTAATAACAATACAGAACTCAAAACTTTAGGTGTGGCAAGCCAACCATAAATCTGCACACATACATACACTCAGTTCTGGCATGTGGGCTAAAAATGGCTCAATCCTGGTGATCTCTTGTCTAAGTGCTGCCTCCCTCAATGCAGCTGTACCCATAGCCTGAGCCAGTTCTCCCCGACCTGCTGCCTGGTACAGCTGTCCGGCCACAAACAGAGAGCCAGGGTCAACACGACGAGACAGAGTACGAGCAGCTTCCTGTAGCCATCCCTCGCTCAGCTGACTGTTGGTTGACAAAAGGAAAGAATGGGTTGTCAACGTATCATCCAAACTCATTCATTCCCTTTCCTCTAAGCACTATTTTTTTGTGGGGCGTTATTACAATCCCAGAAATTAATCAGAAAGCACAAGGACAGACCGAGAGACAAAATGGCAAAAATAAAATGGATGGTCTACTTGGGAAAATGTACACGCAAACTACTTAAAGCATTATGATACTCAATGAACAACAACAGCAATGTAATATTAAGCTTTGGTCATGAAGAAATGCTGGTAATATGTTGTCATAAAATCTCCTCTTCATATGATGTTATTCAATCTATGCAAACTCTATTCATTCTACAAAGCAGATGATGAAATAAATATATATGTCAGCTAATAATATAATAACTTACAGCGTTGCAGCCAGGTCATAGTTGCCGTCGTATATAGAGCAGGAGACCCACTTCTTAATGACGGTGGCCCTCAACTCGTCATCGTAGCCGAGTCGACACCTGGCCACGGTGTACGCCTCACGGAAGTACTTGTGTCGGGTCAGTATGTCCACGGCTTCCTTGATCTGACACAAGTTAACAACAAATAGTATTAATTAAGGGGATAGTATACTTTTTGTACATTGGAGCTCCTTGATTCTTCCAAAGTATGCCAGGAAACATGACCAGGTTAATATTAATAATGGTGGCCTGTTGCTTGGAATAGTTTGGAGGAATCAGTTGCTTCAGACTTACCAAAACTGTACTACCTCATTAAGGCCCCCTTCACACGACGCGACCATGGCCGCGCGACCATATGCTTGTATTGGTTTAGATGGAGCCCTTCACACGGGGTCGCGCGGCCAGACTGATTTCTGGTCGCCAGGGAAGGCGACCAAGTGAGCGGCCAACCTGGTCGCGCGACCACATGTTTACGTAGAAACAAATGGAGCTATTCAGACGAGACGCGACCATCAGCGCGACCAGATGTGTGTGATCATGAAGGAAGACTTTGATACTGAACATTTTATTGTGGAAGTTCAATGGAGGCCTGCTCTAACTAACCCAGGAAACAATTCACATCAATGTTTAGTAATAGGGAATGTGTTTTGTGACATAGTTTGGAGGATTCAGTAGCCTTCCAATTAACTCACAAGAATCTCTCCCACTAATTTGACCAGAGGACCGAGATTGTCGTCGTTTGACCAGAGGACGGAGGAAACCCATGAAAGTATGATATTACAGAACGGAGGAAATAATGTGCTTTAGAAATTTTCACTTGATTATTTTCGTCAAAGCCTCCTTCAACCAATGTCACTCACTATAACTGGGAATTTAAATGTGTTATAATATGTTCATACACTTCTTTCATTTATTTCCTGTATTTATATCCTATGTGTTGATTTTGGGTATTATATATGTTCTTATTACCTGTTTCTGTCTTGCTTTCTTTTTGTTTATCTCACTTTTCTATACATCACTTCCAGTGTGTCTTTATCTTTATTTCTGTTTATCTCTCTTTATTGTTAACTATCTTCATCAATAAATCTCTCTCTCTCTCTCTCTCTCTCTCTCTCTCTCTCTCTTGCTTGCGCAATTGTGAGTACATCACAATAACAATTGCCGCTTCTTCCACCTCCATGACGAGACCGTGAGTGGTGGGAATGACGCCAAAATATCCTTGGCCGAACGACCATGGTCGTGTCGAGAGAATGAAACGCGACCATGGTCGAGCGGCCAATAATCTCGTGGTCGCGCGGCCATGGTCGCGTCGTGTGAAGGGGGCCTAACTCTTCACTCCTGGATGATAGGAAGGAAGGAAGGAAGGAAGGAAGTAGGAAGGAAAGAGCAATCATTTGGCTACCGGGCTTAGACCATCATGAAGGTAAAAGCATATAATATAAAAGGAAGGGATGATAAAAAAACATCTGCTCCAACTATGACAGGAGGGGAAAAATAAGTAATAAGAAAGGAAGCCTATTAAGGATAAAACAAAAATAATCACCCCGATATCAAAATCTGAACAGTACTCTAAAATAAATACACAATAGTGAAAACATACAACATTATTATGCAAAACTTGGATGATGGGGATTTTTTTATACTTAATAAATAATGGAATGAGCCTTAAAGAGAGAGTATACTTTTGGTACATAGGAGGAATCAATTACTCCAAACTCAAACTGTGCTTATCTGTTTCTTGACACAATGGGTTAAATAATAATAATAATAATAATAATAATAATAATAATAATAATAATCTGGTTATGGGCCGTATGCAAGAACATCCGTGGTGTTGACGATGGCTTGTTGTTGTTGTTGTTTGTCTATGGAGGCATTGTATCGGTACCACGCCATCGTATGCACCGTGAATGTTCTTGAATATGGTGGCCCTTTGTGTTACCATGGTACCTTATTAACGATGACAAGATGTGTGGCCCCGGCGATGACATCACCTTCCTCCACCAACTGCTCTGCGTACGCCTCACATGCCACCTGTCCCAACCTGAAGCCAACCATGTATACCATTACTCACCTCACTACTTTAATTAAACATAAACTTTAAAACACAGCCTAAGTTAATGAGGTTGGGCAAACTTTAAGTATACCATTACTCACCTCACCTCACCTCACTGCCTTAACCATAAATCTAAACTTTAAAACACAATATAATTTAATGAGGTAGGGCAAATTTCACCCACCTACCTCACCTCACCGCCTTAACCATAAACATAAACTTTAAAACACAGCCTAAGTTAATGAGGTAGGGCAAACTTCAAGCATACCATTACTCACCTCACCTCACCTCACTGCCTTAACCATAAACATAAACTTTAAAACACTATCTATCTATCTATCTATAGCTCCGACGCCTCGTTCCCTCCGGGAACTTCCCCCAAGGGGGTGGCCACGGCAGAAGTGTCTCCAGTTCTCCCTGTTCCAACACTCCCTCCTTACTTGTTCAAGCCCTCCTCTACCCCTCACATTTCTCTCCTTTACATACTCTTCCACTCTGTTCTGCCATCTAACCGGAGGTCTGCCTCTCACACCAGGTCCCACAACTTCACTTCCATACACCTTCTTTACAAATTCCTCGCCTTGCATTCTCTCCACATTAAAACACAACACAAATTAATAAGGTAGGGCAAACTTCCATAGCATGACCCACCAAAGTTGATCAGTTTAACCCAACACACATTCATTATAAATTGTACATTGTACATTCAATTATAGAAACAATAGGTTCTGCATCAAAGAGTACTGACTTGAATGAGACGTGGGGAGCAGCAGCCACCAGGAATGGAGTGAGTTTCTTGTGTCTGGCAGCAGAGGTAATATGTTCATCCAGTGAGCCTCTCCAGCAGTGCATCAAACCAGCATGACTCACATTACCCTTACTCTCATGGACTTGGACTGTGAGGGAGGACGGGGTACAAACCAAAATAGCATTAGATAGAGGGAAACATAGAAGGATTAGTCACAGCTTGCCATCAAGGGGTTGCTATTTATTGAGCCTGTGGTGTTTTAAAGGATAGTGCTAAATTAATTCATCTTATATCGAGAGCACTACTCACTTTCCTCAGCTAGAAGGGAGTCCATCTGTTCCAAACTGCCGTACATATTGAGCATGTAAGAGAAGGAATCTGGGCTGGCCATCTCCACATCCTTCTCCAGCAGACACTTATATTTCTCAGACACCTCAGTTATCCTCTCCTTGGTCGTGGCCTCATCTTCACACCCCCTACAAAGAACAAACACAACATGACAGAATCAGTGTGAGTATAAAGTGGGTAAGTATAAATTATCATCATCATCATCATCATTATCATCTTCACCACAGAAAATCCATCATTAACTGTCATTGTACACTGGGGTTATGGGTGGGATATACAGCATGTTGTCTGTGTGTGTGTGTGTGTGTGTAGGGGGAAGGGTGAGGGATGGTGATGACATGGGTATAGTACAGGCAAAAATCACAATAATATGTCCAAAGCTGAAAACAAAAGTCCTCCTCACTTCTCTAACTCGTTCTCCTCTTCCAGATCCTCCTCTGAACTGCTAGTGACACCTTCCTGTCCTCTCTTCTCTGTCCCCTGCTGTCCCTCTGCCTGCTGCTTAGCCAACATGTTCATGATGGTGAGGTGGTGGAAACTCTTCTTGCGGGTTGCCACAGAATGGAACTTAGGGAAGAAAGACTTGAAGGCCGCTTTCTTACTGCCGCCTACCTCACTGCTGATGCTGCTGTTGCTGCTGCTGTTGACATTCACACAAGTGGCTGACCTCACCTCATCCTTACTGCTATTTCCATCTCCTTTCTCTGTAGTTAAGAATAAAATATGATATAAAATGAAATGAATCAAGATTCTTTCTCCCATTTTGATGAGTTAACCTTCCCCTTCTGTAAATCATTATAAGAAAATATTAATAAAGTGAGATAAGATTTCTTTGTTAATCATCACTACTGCCTACACTTCCTTGCTATGTACTTCACCAATAAAACTGGTAAAGAAAATATTTTATCAGCCAATTTGAGGTTATTTATGGTTTTATTGGAGACAGCAAAAGTATCGGTACTTCCACAAAAGCAAAAAACTGCAAATTTACATACAATATAGCTAATATAAATCAGCCAACAAAATCACATTTCTGTAACTGCAGATGAAGTAAATTAAAAAAAAAATTGCAAGTACAGTACTTACTCTCTTTAGCTTCCTGTAATGGCAGTGAGTCCTCAGACAATGTTGATGTTGTGGCTGCTTCATGTTCTTTCTTGTAATTCTTCAAAACAGCTGCAACAAACACAAATAATTCTGATGTACACTTGTGATACGTAATCCCTGACCAGAGACGAACGGCAGGCACCACACACACATACCCTGCATTCAAACTTAGCCTCTATATGAGTACTGAGTTGGGAAATGAGCAATACCAGGCGATTCAAAGCTTTCTGCTGCTCACACTCTGGTCAGAAATTATGTATTACGAGTGTACAGTATGTGTCTAGCTATGGTGTAATATTGGCTACAAGAATTGGTACACACGCTTTTGTTTTCAAAGGTTTAGAATATATAAAAATTGAAGACTATGTAACTGCAATACAATGTTGTTATTATTAGGTTTGTTGTTTTGCAATCACTGAGTCACTTGGTAGACCATTCATTGCAGTACTTCTAGAATAATAACCTCTCTTTCCATATAGCCTGTGTAAGAATTCCTGTGGCCAATTCCTGCATTTTATTGTCAGTGAGAATATGTTGACGCTTTGTATGTATGTATAGATTATGAGAACTTACCATTACCATCACTGGGGGTCTTGTGGGACTGTAGTGATGGCCTCCAGGTATGTACACAGTTCTCTTCAGCAAAACTATACATAAGGTCTGGGTCTAAGGGACTGAACTCAACACGAAACACTCTGGATGTGTGACCGCCATAGTTGACAAGTGGTTTACCTGCAAGGAGAGTAAGGGTACATTAGATAATTACAGGATATCTTCATTATACACAGCCTCCACTGACAGACTGACTGATTGATTGATATTAAGTGCCGTAACAGCAAGGTCATATGGCACCTGAGGAAGAAGGTGATTGAGAAGCGAGACAGTAAGCACAAAAGGTAACAGATGAAAAAAAAGGGACAGTTGGAGAAGTGAAAGTCCCTTAGAGTTCCATAGCCCATGATATTGGCTCTTTGCTGTTGGTGATGTGGACCTCAATGTGAGCAAGAGATTTAAGTTCAGAGTCCCAGTAGACTCTGTGGACAGGGGGGGGGGGGGGGGAAGGGACTCCAGGTTTCCCTGTAGGGGGAGGGGGGGAAAGGTGGGTGTATGAGAGGGGTAACTATGAATGTAAATGGTATAGTGGATGGTACAAAGAGGTGAGAGATAGTTGAATGCTTAAAGAATTGAGGAGTGGATGTGATGGGAGTGACAGACACACACATGAAAGGATGGGGAGTGGAGGAGTGTAAGGCTGGAGGAGTGTGTGTGATGTGGGAGGGAATGGAGGGAGGTGTAATTTGGGCAGGAATGTATGAGAAGTGTAATGGAAGAGGGAGGGAGGGAGTGGTGTGCAGTGCTGGTATCACTAAGGGTGTGGAAGGGAGTAGATGGACATGAATGGTGTGGGACAAGAGTAGTGTGGATGATAGGGAAGATTGGATTGGTGAAGTATGCATGGGTGTTTGTATATGTACCAGTGAACGAGAGGAACAAGGCAGGGAGAAAGAGGAGGAGAGATTTCTGGAAGGAGCTGAATGGATGTCTGAGTAAGTTTGAGAGTGGGAGGAAGATTATAATGATGGGCGACATGAATGGGAAAGTAGGAAATGAGAGAGTAGGAAGAATTGTCGGTAAATGGGGTGTGGAAGGTGTGAATGAGAATGGTGAATATCTGGTGGACGTCTGTGCTGAGAGGGGGTTGTTCTCAGCCAACACCTTCTTTGAGCACAAGATGATCCACCGGTATACATGGAGGAGAAGGAATGATAGAGGAAAACAAAAGAATTTAATTGATTATGTAGCTGTGGATAAAAGATTACGGAAGAATGTGATGGATGCTAAAGTAGTGAGAGGAATGATTCAATGCTCTGACCATTTTACAGTCTTGGTAAGGATTAAGGTCAGGGTTAAGTGGGAGTACAGTAGGAGGGATGAAGGTGGGAACAAGAGGGAGGTGGCAAGTGGAAGATTGAATGACAGTGAGTATAGAGAGGAATTCAAGAGGTGGGTGGGTGAGGTGCTGGAGGATGCAAGGCTGGGTATAGGGGAAGGATTGGGAGTGAATGAAATGTTTAAGACAATAGTAACGAGGACAGCAGCAGAGGTAGTGGGATACAAGACACAGAAGAAGGGCAAGAAAGGGAGTGCATGGTGGTCAGAAGAAGTGAAAGATGCAGTAGAGAAGAAAAGGAAGGCATATAGGAGAATATTACAGAGGAATATGTCAGAGGAGGTGAAAGAGAGGTGGAAGAGAGAATATAGTGTGTGTAAGAGGCAAATGAAGAGGATGGTGAGTGAGAGTAAAAGGAGAGTGGATGAGGAGTTTGGTAGGAAATTGAGTGAGAAGTTTGGAGAACACAAAAAATTATTCTGGAAGAAGATTAAAAGAGAAAGAGGAGAAGGAAAGTCTGGTAGCGTGAGAATGAAGCGAGAGGATGGAGCCACCGTGAATGGAAGTGAGGAAGTGAAAGAAGTGTGAGAGAGGCATTTTGATCATATGAGTAAACATTGCCTCAACACACTTCATGTAAGCAGTGTGTGTAAGTAGAACCTTTAATTGGTATAATACAACTATCTCTCATGGTGATATGTTTATGTTTAACACTATAATATCCATCACCATTATATGACAAAGAAAAGAGCAGGCAATTAGAATCAATTCTATTTCTGTGTAGAGAAACTGAGGAAGTGCTTGCCCTCGATCAACTCAAAGCTGTACCTTGTTCTCCATTAAGGGGGTGCGGGAGTAGGGGACAAGCTTGGGGGGTGCGGGAATAGGGGGACAGGCTTGGGGTAGGTAGAAAGCCTGTCTCCTATTACCACAAACCCCTAACCCCCCCCTCAAGCCTGTCCCCCTACTCCCGCACCCCCCAAGCCTGTCCCCCTACTCCCGCACCCCCCAAAACCCCCCCAAGCCTGTCCCCTACTCCTGCACCCCCCTAAATCCCCACAAGCCTGTCCTCCTATTCCCACACACCCTTAAAGGAATCCAACTTACAAAACAAATAATATCCTGACAACCACAATGGCTTGGCTTTAATCCTACTTACCAGTGTTGGTGTCCCAGAGCTGAATGGTGTGGTCATAGGATGCTGATGCAAGGGTTCCAGTGTTGTGTGGTGACCAGGCCAGCCACACCACCCTCGACTCATGGCCACACAACTCTCCTGCTGCCTGCGTCAACACTTCACCCTCAACATTACCTACAATGTCACATTTTATTTAACATTCTATAAAACTGGACAATGCAATCTCTGTGTTACTTAAAAAAATACCATATTATATAAGAAGGAAGATGGTGGTCTAGTGTGTAGAGTAGAGTGCTTGGTTGCTGGAGTCCTCTCTTTTTATGAGTTACTTTATGAGGTAACCAGGAAGTTTTTCATTCATGTCAAGTCATCACTAGGTATGGGTTGGCTGCCTTCCCTAAGATAACACAGCATCAGCAGGTCCCTACACCTCTTAGTGGGATAATATGTGAAAATGAATGTTACTCTTTATCTAAGAAGCAAAGCCCATATTTTAGAAAATCACACCACAATTGGGTCAGGGTTCCATCACTGAAACTCTACTACTTGTATAACCTCATTAGAAAATATGAGCAACTGTGGCTGAAAATATATGCTCCACTCATCCAACTGGAAATTTAAGAAGGTAATTTCTTGTTGGCAAACATGAGCAACTGATTCCCCCAAAGTATTCCAAGCAACAGGTCACCATTATCTTTGTTCATTTGGTTCAGTTTTCCTGGCATATTTTGGAGTAATCAAGGCACTCAAATGTGCCAAAAGTATACTACCACCTTATATACATCTGTACTATACTGACTGTCTTCTGCATCATACATTTGTACTATACTGACTGTCTTCTGTATCATACATTTGTACTATACTGACTGTCTTCTTCATCATACATTTGTACTATACTGACTGTCTTCTGTATCATACATTTGTACTATACTGACTGTCTTCTTCATCATACATACATACAACACTTACCGTTAAGAATAGTGTCCAGGTGAAAGATGTATATTTTATGTTCATTAGATCCAACAGCCAGGATGTATGGAGGGTTTTGTGGTGCTGTAGGTTGCCACAGGAGGTGTTGTATAGACTTCCTTACCACCATTATTGTCACCATCAATGCCAAGTCACTACATCGGTACACCACCACCTGTCTGTTCATCATTAGTTAGTTAGGTGGGTTTGTGTTAAAAGGGTACTACACTTTTGGTATATAAGAATGCCTTCATTCCTCCAAAGTACACCAGGAAACAGGACCAGATTAACAATAATAATGGTGGCCTGTTGCTTGGAATTGTTTGGAGGAATTAGTTTCTCCAGATTTACCAACACTGTACTACTCCCTTAATTAATTAAGACTATACAGTAGTCTGTATACAAGAAACTGACCTCTGGTTATGATGCTTATATGTATTGGTAATTCATCACCCTTAGCACTGTCAAATCCGGCCAAACACACATTACTGTCTCATGTGTCCACCATATTTTACTTCCAAATTAATTTGAGTTACTGTGTGTATATTTACTTATGGGAAATATCAGTCAGTTTGAACCCCACCCAGCAGTCAGTTTCCTGTAGATGGAATATATATTACACTATAGGACTGAGATATTATACTAACATATTCAACACAGACATAGTAGATCACAAAGGTTGTATAACAATGGGACGGATGCAAGAACATCTGTGGTGCATATACGATGGTGGTACTGGTATGACGAATCCATAGAAAAAAAACAGAGCCATCGTACCAGTACCACACCATCGTGAACACCATGGATGTTCTTGCATGCGGCCCAATGAATAAAGGAAGCCTAGGAAAACATTAAAGTTAATGTTTTCAATGAAGGATTGAGTTTGAAATGAAGTGGAGGATACAAATATTTATTAATGTTATATCAAAGGTGTACTATAATAATTATACTCTTTCCACATAGACTTACCTTAATGTCCTTATCCTTTCAAATCAGACTAGTTACACACATAAGACAGACAGGCCTAACTGTCAGCAGCTCCTTTTCTAATCTTTGGACATTCCATAATTATAGGCTTCATGACCACCAATCCATACATAAACAAACACACACACAGGTACTTACACATACAAACATCATGAATTTCAGCAAATTGACCGGTTTACCAGAGCAAGTCTTGGACCCAATTAAGAAAAAGAGGGGTGTGTGTGTGGCTATGAAACTACTTTTATGTGAAAATACCTATGGTTAGGTTAATTGGAAGTATATAATGGGTTTAATGCTGCGGCCATTTACAATACAGCACAGAATACTTCTTTTTATGTTGATGTTTTATGCCTATCCATTACAATGATTATTAATGAGGCAAGCCAGCTAATCACTATAATTATTACTATTGATAACTGTATCTCTGGTCTATGGGTTAAGTCTTCATAGTCTTACCCATCAAGTGCACCAACAGCCAGAAACTTGTAGTCCGGGGAGAAGGAGAATTCAGTGATGTCCTTTGGGGCCTTGGCACTCACTGACTCAGGCAGCAGGGATCTCCAACTAACTGGATCTGTTCAAACCAAATAGAATTGTTGTCATGTCTAAAAATTCTCTCTAATCTTTTACATGTATGTGTGTGTGTGTGTGTGTGTATACCGGTATATATCCCAGTGTCTAAGAAGATGGAGCTACTTTATAAAGGCAACCATTCCCTAATACAATGGGGAAACACTGGAAAAAGTTACACATAATGTCATAAGTTTATTGGACAGAGAGAGAGAAAGAACAACCTGACTACAGCCTACTGAACCTGGGCCCTAATAAGGCTGGAAATATAGATAAACAGGAGGCAAGAGTGAAAAGCATACAGGAACTACAGAGAGAGAAAAGTAATGAATATATAATGTCTAATGGTGAAACAATAAATAAGAAACCTTTATAATAACTTACCAGCCATAAGATCACTGGGAGACCTGATGACAATTTCTTTATCGCCGAAGGAATATGCACACCAAGAGTCCAACTTATCTGAAATGTTACAATACACATACAGTTACAACCCATATATTCTAACCTACTCCAGTCTAGTGTGAAGTATATATATTTAGTTCTCCTGGAATTGTTGTTTATTTTTCTAAGTCTCGATTCTGTAGGTAACTTTAAACAATAAGGGAGTACAGTATTGTAGTCTATTATCAGCATACTGGAGGATACTGATTCATCTAAAGTATATTACAAACTAGATCCTCTCTTTGTATGCTGACCTAATTTGTTTCTAAGTATGGTTTGAAAGAATTGGTACAGTACACTGATGTCCAAGGGGTAATAGAAATACTGTAGTGGCATTTCTCTGCCACTATTAACCTCAAACATGGGCGACTCTGCAATGCCCATCAGTCGAACCACAAATCGCGGTTAACAGCGTCTACTCAAAATCTGACAAATCCACACTCCTGGTTAAGGGTATAGTATACTTTTGGTATATTAGAGTGTCTTGATTCCTCCAAAGTATGCCAGGAAACAGGACCAGATTAACAAAATTAATGGTATCCAGTTGCTTGGAATAGCTTGGAGGAATCAGTGGCTCCAGATTTACCACCTTAATAATACTGAGGGTACAATTATTCCTCTCCAACACACCTAGGTTCTGGGGACACACTGGGGGCGCCCACTCCACCTTGTACACGGACTTCTGGTGATAGTATGCAAAGGATGAGATGTGTCCGTTGGCTGTATCTGTCCATCCCACCTGACCGGATGCCGTGCCAAACAGCAGGCGACCTTCGTGTTCCGGATGCCAAGACAACTGTGGCAAGACAAAAAAAATAAATACACAATACACAGGGCTGTTTGTAGGAACGTTTGTGGTGTTGACGAGGGGCGTGGTACTTGTATGCCGGCTACATGGACAAACAACAAAGTAATAGTACTGGTACCATGCCATCGTCAACACCATGGATGTTCTTGCATACAGTCTACATTTCCACACAAGGACATTTCTCTTAACATTAAGGTTTCATATATTCTTTAACTTATTCAGTCAGAGTATTAGTGTAGAAGACACATGTGATCCAAACCTGAGCAAATCTGGCCTGACAATGAAAAATAGTGGAAACAGATGCTTGTATGATACAATTAACAAATGGTGACAGGTTCTCAATTTATTTCCATGACTTGAGGACTTTGGTGAGAGTTAGAACTTACAATTACAAGTTAAGCTGGTTACAAATGCAATAGGAAAAATCCACTAACAGGAGTTCCCAGAAGGCATCATGGCATCACAGATCAGGATAGATACTTATGAATTATTAAAGTTCCACGAAAAAATTGCTACTCAATACAGTATTTATAAAGAACACAGTAACCACCGAACGCTGTACTCGTTACTAAAAAATACACAACACACAGGGCCATATGCAAGAAGGTTCGTGGTGTTGACGAGGGCATGGTACTCACTCACTCACTCATCCCTTATTGCAGCAGGACAGGATAATATTAACAACTACATTCTATTTAAATATTGGTACAGTCGGCAGCATAGGTTGGCTTCATTTCCACCTGTGTATGTATTAGCTATAGTGATGTTGTAATACAATTTTAATGCAGAGATGACAGATATAGTTCTCATATTTTTTTTTTTTATGTATGTTGTTGGAATAAAAACTGGTTCAGAATATAATTATCTGGTCATATTAATCTTAGCATTATTAAGTACATGAGGTGGAAGCGAATTTATGCTACCGACTGTACCAGTAGAGGAAACTATACTCACTCACTCACTCACTCACTCACTATACTCACTCACTCACTCACTATACTCACTCACTCACTATACTCACTCACTCACTATACTCACTCACTCACTATACTCACTCACTCACTCACTCACTCACTCACTCATCCCTTATTGAAGCAGGAAAGGATAATATTAAAAACTGTATTCTTTCTAAATACTGTTACTACTAGTGGAAGGAACTGAACCTACCGTGTAAATCTTTCCTTTAATTTTCTGCCACACTGTCAATGTCTGTAGCGGAATTTCTCCTCCAAAGTTGAGAACTCTTAAGCTGTTCTCCTGAGATCCAATGGCAAGTCTGATATTAAAATGGAAAGGAATTATATTTATATTAACATGTAAGGTGGGAAATGATTAAATATATTAACATGTAAGGTGGGAAATGATTAAATATATTAACATGTAAGGTGGGAAATGATTAAATATATTAACATGTAAGGTGGGAAATGATTAAATATATTAACATGTAAGGTGGGAAATGATTAAATATATTAACATGTAAGGTGGGAAATGATTCGTTATATAAATGAATGTACAAAGTTACTGTCAAAATGTACATAATGTAAATACTTTCAGTTTACTGGATTATTGCATAAATCAAAACAATTAGAGTAGTGCACAAGTTAAATGTCAATCTGTATAATAATGATAGAGGTGTATTTATAGGGTATAATGCAGTATAGTTGAAATTAAATTGTATAGTGTTACTCCTTGGTAGTATGAATTTACAATGAACAAAATCCTTTAGGTATTGATAAGGATAATGGTTCTATAGTTGTGTTGGCAAATATGTAGCAACTGATTCCTCCAAACTATTCCAAGCAACAGGCCACCATTATTTTTGTCAATGTCGTCCTGTTTCCGGGCATATCTTGGAGGAATCAAAGTACTTCAATATACCAAGAGTTTATTACCCCTGAAAGGCAGAGTGACTCTTTAATTAAGGGGGTGCAAGAGTAGGGGTCAGGCTTGGCTTAGAGGGGGGTTTAGGGGGTGCGGGAATAGGGGGACAGGCTTGGGGTGGGTAGAAAGCCTGTCCCCTATTCCCGCACCTCCCTAACCCCCCCCAAGCCTGTCCCCATACTCCCGCACCCCCCAAAACCCCCCCAAGCCTGTCCACCTACTCCCGCACTCCCCTAACCCCCCCCAAGCCTGTCCCCATACTCCCGCACCCCCTAAACCCCCCCCAAGCCTGTCCCCTATTCCCGCACCCCCAAACCCCCCCCCCCAAGCCTGTCCCCATACTCCCGCACCCCCCAAAACCCCCCCAAGCCTGTCCCCATACTCCCGCACCCCTCAAAACCCCCCCAAGCCTGTCCCCTACTCCCGCACTCCCCTAAACCCCCCCCCCAAGCCTGTCCCCTACTCCTGCACCCCCCTAAACCCCCCCAAGCCTGTCTTCCTATTCCCGCACCCTCTATAATACTGATTGGCAGGGCTGGGTGTGAGTACTGTAATATTATTGGCCACATGAATTCGTACATACAGTCGGTGTCAATAATAATCATCCACATATGGGTATCTCAAACAATTTACTGTCTAATGTTTTCACGTTCACATATGATATTATTGTTTTAAGTAGTGTGTAGCTGCTTGTAGTAAATTAAAAGATGGTAGTTAACCTATTTATTAGAAAGTTTATCATCTTAGGAACAGAGGGAAGCTGTCAAACTCTTACGTGAGTTACCCCTATATGGATGATTATATTTGACCGCGACTGTACACTGTTGTTTTTGAGAGTTTACAACATATAGAAAATGTAAGACTATGAAACTGCAGTATAACATTATTATTATTAGGTTTGTTGTTGTTGCAATCACCGAGTCACTTGATACACCACCATTCCTTGCAATACTTCCTGAATAATAATGACCTCTCTTTCCATATATATAGCCTGTGTAAGAATTCCTGTGGCCAAAAAAAAAAAAACTTGCCTGTTTGCATCCTGGGGACAGAAGGAGAGGGAAGTGGCAAACCCTCCCAGCGTGGGCAGAGAGAAGGAGTGAGAACCGATGGACAAGTCATAACCTCTGAAGTAACGGTCCTGTCCTGTGGTGATGGCTTGGTCTCCTATCACATGGATGGTATATAACACTCTGGTGTGGAGGTGGTGAAGTGTCTGTAATGTTAGTAAATAAATATAATTATAATACAGTAGTTAGAACCCTCAATATAACACTGACATCTATATATATATATATATATATATATATTAATTAATACTTCTCACTAACAGAGGCACAGTACAGTAAGGTCTGGAATGAAGGTGGGGAAGTGTCTGTAATGTTAGTAAATATAATAATAATACAGTAGCTGGGACCCTCAATATAACACTGGTATCTATATATATATATATATATATATTAATACTTCCCACTAACAGAGGCACAGTACAGTAAGGTCTGGTTAGGAGGTGGTGAAGGGTCTGCAATGTTAGTAAACAAATATAATAATAATACAATAGAATCCTCAATATAACATTGGCATATCTAAGGGGAGATTCTCTTGTTGGTAAATTGGAAAGCTACTGATTTTTTCTTCCTAACTATACCAGAAAACAGACGGCCTCAGTGGTACTAATTGGGGATGTGTTTCCTGACATAGTTTGAAGGCATCAGAGACCTTCCAATTCACTAACAAGAGTACGGTATCTTCCCTTAACACAGAATAAGTAAAATAAAGAATGAATACTTCACTTTATGATCAGCTAAAGATGAGGTAAAACAAAGCCTATAATGTAAGAAGGTATTTACTGTGCAGTGTTGGTTAATTCGGGGCATTTTATTTCTCCAAACTATTCCAAGCAACTGATCACTTTTATAATTAAGTTTTATATTTGCTGATCTAGTCCTGTTTCCTGGCATACTTTGGAGGAATCAAAGTCCTTCCAATTCACCAACAAAAGAATTTCTCCTTAACATAGAATAAGTAAAATAAGAACATGAATACATACTTCACTTTATGGTCAGCTGAGACGAGGTAAAACAAAGCTTAAGGGGGTGCGGGAGTAGGGGGGGGGACAGGCTTGGAGGGGGGGGGGGTTGGGGGGTGCGGGAATAAGGGGACAGGCTTGGGGTGGGTAGAGAGCCTGTCCCCTATTCCCGCACCCCCCTAACCCTCCCTCCCAAGCCTGTCCCCCTACTCCTGCACCCCCCCAAGCCTGTCCCCTACTCCCGCACCCCCCAAAGCCTTTCCCCTACTCCCACACACCCCAAAACCCCCCCCCAAGCCTGTCTCCCTACTCCTGCACCCGCCAAAACCCCCCCAAGCCTGTCCCCCTACTCCCGCACCCCCCAAGCCTGTCCCCCTATTCCCACACCCCCCCCAAGCCTGTCCCTCTACTCCCGCACCCCCCAAAACCCCCTATTCCCGCACCCCCTTAATTCTCCTCACCTTGTATTTAGCGGAGCCAGGCCACAATGTCCAGTTGAGTAGTTCCCCTCGGATGGTTGATGAGAGGAGCTGTGTGTTGTGCCAGGCTAAAGGAATGTGTTGCTTCTCTACTCCTTTATCCTTTCCCTGATGGATCACAAAAAGTTTTACTCACGTGCTATCTATTTATCTATCTGTATCTATCTATTTATCTATCTACCTATTTGTCTGTCTGTCTGTCTGTCTGTCTATCTATCTATCTGTCTATCTATCTGTCTATCTATCTATCTATTTATCTATCTGTCTATCTATCTATTTATCTATCCATCTATCTGTCTATCTATCTATTTATCTATCTATCTATCTATCTACCTATCTGTCTATCTATTTATCTATCTATCTATCTGTCTATCTATCTATCTCCAAGTTGCTTCTCTACTCCTTTATCTTTTCCCTGACGGATCATAGCAAATTTTACTTATATGCTATCTATCTGTCTATCTGTCTATCTATCTATTTATCTATCTATCTATCTATTTCCAAGTTGCTTCTCTACTCCTTTATCCTTTCCCTGACAGATCACAAAAAGTTTTACTCACGTGCTATCTATCTATTTATGTATCTATCTTCAAGTTGCTTCTATCTATTTATCTATCTGTCTATCTATTTATCTATCTATTTATCTATCTGTCTGTCTATCTAACTATCTATCTATTTATCTATATATCTTCAAGTTGCTTCTATCTATTTATCTATCTATCTGTTTATCTGTCTATCTGTTTATCTATCTATTTATTTATCTCCAAGTTACTTCTCTACTCCTTTATCCTTTCCCTGACGGATCACAAAAAGTTTTACTCACATGCTATCTATCTATCTATCTATCTATCTTTCTATCTATTTATCTATCTATCTATCTATTTCCAAGTTTTTAATACTGTATCTTTTACTTTACTATCATAATGTACTAATATATATTTTACCAGTTTAAAAGTATTGTAACTGTACTTTGGATACCCAGCAACAGTTTCTAATAAAGCTATGAACTTAAAAATTACAGCATAATTTTTATCATTCTGCAAAGTGGAAAACTGGAAACCATTCACAGACATATTGCATAAAACAGAAAACCAATGAGGAGAAACCTTAATTAATGGTACTGTATATTATTAGTATTGTTTTTGACAGGAAGGGACATTATCAATTAAGGGTGTAGTAGAGTGTTGGTATATAAAGCCAGAACACAGAGAAACCACCCACTCACCACTGGTTGCTTCTTGTATCCTGAAGTTGAGAAAGGAACATTGAATTTTGTGACAAACTTTTTGGCCGAGAGATCCCACACCAATACGTTACGACCATAATCAGAGGAGGCCAAGAAAGGTCCGGTACTCTGAGTGGCATCGTGACTGTTGTTGTTGTTGTTGCTGCGCCAGTTGTCTTTCTTATCACCCTCTGTCATGGCAAAGAATCAGTACACGGAATTAGTGATAAAAAAGGGAATGGAAAGATGTAACAACAGTAAGAAATAAAACAGAATTAGTGTGACAACAAAAGGAATGGACAGAAATAAAACAGAATTAGTGTGACAATAAAAGGAATGGAAAAAAATAACAGTAAGAAATAAAACAGAATTAGTGTGATAACAAAAAGAATGGAAAGAAATAAAACAGAATTAGTGTGACAACAAAAGGAATGGAAAGAAATAACAAAAGCAAGAAATATAAACAAAGTACGCCCCAAAAATATGAGTGCTTCATATGTGCCATCCTTACTGCTGCTACTGTACTATATAATTAGTTGTACTTATCTCTGTCACACAATGGGGTGTATGGAAGAATATTCATGGTGTATAATTATGATGGTATGGTACCGGTACGACAACGACAAACAACAGAGCCATTGAAAGGAGGGGAGGGGGGGGGAGGAGGAGACAGAGAGAGAGAGAAGAGAAGAGAGAAGAGAAGAGAGAAGAGAAGAGAAGAGAAGAGAAGAGAAGAGAAGAGAGAAGAGAAGAGAAGAGAAGAGAAGAGAAGAGAAGAGAAGAGAAGAGAAGAGAAGAGAAGAGAAGAGAGACAGAGAGGAGAGAAGAGAGACAGAGAGAAGAGAAGAGATAACCCCTTTATAACATTACCATTAGACATTGGCTTGTGTGTTCGTTTGCCAGTGTTCATCATGGCCTCCGCTCGGCTGTTGGTGACAAAGGCTTCCTCAGTAAAGGGACTACTACTACTACTGCTGCCTTCTTCACCCGGGTACCACTTCATGCAGTACACAGTGTAGTCGTGACCCTGGAGCATTGTCAACACTTTCCCATCTGTTGTTGTTATTGTGTGTAGATACAAGAAATACATTATAGCACACCCTCGATATATATACAATGAATAATAATTAGTTGTATTCATCATTTTATTTTCAACTCATTCCCTCATTTAAGACCACCTAATGTTTTCTCAGGCTTGTGTTATTCATTCATTACCCACCACTTCATTTTATATTCAGTCCCTCATTTAAGACCACCCAATGTTTTCTCAGGCTTGTGTTATTCATTATTCACCACTCCATTTTACATTCAGTCCCTCATTTGAGACCACCCAATGTTTTCTCAGGCTTGTGTTATTCATTATCCATCACTCCATTTTACACTCAGTCCCTCATTGAAGACCAGCCAATGTTTTCTCAGGCTTGTGTTATTCATTATTCACCACTTAATTTACACTCAGTCCCTCATATAAGACCACCCAATGTTTTCTCAGGCTTGGTGTAATTCATTATCATAACAACTACTCTCTCTTTAGCCACAAAGTTGTATCACTCCTTCACTTCTATTACTATTATACTTGACATTGCTCTTCTGAACTCTCTCTCTCAATGTATGCTTCCTTTCCTCAGGAGAGCACGCAACCCTCACTCCATTTCCGTCCAGGTCCCTAATGTAATAGTTGATGAGTACCCTCAGTCCTTCATATACACAACTGGTCAACTCTAGACACTCTACCTCCATCCATCTTTCCCTCTTATGCTCATTCAAAGGCAATACATCTAGGCATTTCAAACTAAATTGGACATGATTTTGGACCTCTCTCTTGTTCTGTTTTGTAGGCAAGGACAGTCAGCAGGCTCTCACCCTATAGTCCTCATCTGACACACACACACACACACACAAAAAAAAAAAAAAAAAAAAAAATCCAACCCATGATCCGAGTGTTTAATGAGTAGAATACAAACCTTTTAATGAAACAAGAGCAATGTTCCTGTCAGCAGCCAGCACTGCCTGTGATGGACTCTTTGGGTTGACTTCCACAAGAGAAATGTCCTTGAACTGCTTGAAGGTAAACATTTGATGGACTCCAAACTTTGGTTGCCACACAACCATACGTCCTCCCCCACCTACACTCACCACTACTGTCTCTCCACCTACACTGCCCCAACAAACTCCATTCACTGATGAGTCCTGCAGGGGAATAACATACAGCTTAACTGTCATTTCTCTCTATGGGCCATATGCAATAATATTTGTGGTGTTGACGATGGTGTGGTACCGGTACGACGACTCTGTTGTGTGATTTATTGAGCCATCCTACCAGTACCACGGCCATTGTATGCAAGAACATTAAATTTTATGGTGTTGACGATGGTGTAGTACCGGTACGACGACTCTGTTGTGTGATTTATTGAGCCGTCTTACCGGTACCACGGCCATTGTATGCAAGAACATTAAATTTTATGGTGTTGATGATGGTGTGGTACCGGTACGATGGCTCTGTTGTGTGTCTATGGAGCTGTCGTATCAATACCACGTCATCGTCAACATCACAGACGTTCTTGCATACCACACTATATGTTTGAGTTTTGCTGAAAAATAAACAATTCAATGTAAACATATAATTTCTTCAGAGAAATATATTATGATGCATTTGTTCCATTTTTGTACATGTTTTTAGTTGACAAGTTTGTGAAGTTTACCATAAGCCTACCATGTGTAGTTAATGACTTGGCAAATAAAGATGACACTGTTTTTGTTAGTGACTGTACAGTGCATGTTTAAGTTATGCATGAAATTAAAAGATGCAGTGTCCCTGTTATGTAAATACTGAGAGTTCTGCATGGTATTAAAATATTCATTGTCTCAATTTTGTAAATACTGAAAGCTATGTAAATATTGAGAGATTATGCATGAAAGAAAGTGTATTTACCTGTTTTGAAAATATTGAAAGCTATACATTATATTAAAAGATGCATTGTCCTTGCTTAGTAAATATTGAAAGTCTATGCATGAAAAGAAAGTGTATTTACCCGATTTGAAAATATTGAAAGCTATACAGTACATTATATTAAAAGATCCATTGTCCTTGCTTAGTAAATATTGAAAGTCTATACATGAAAAGAAAGTGTATTTACCCGATTTGAAAATATTAAAAGATGCATTGTCCCTGCTTAGTAAATAATGAAAGTCTATACATGAAAAGAAAGTGTATTTACCCGATTTGAAAATATTGAAAGCTATACATTATATTAAAAGATCTATTGTCCCTGCTTAGTAAATACAGTATTAAAAGTCTATGCATGAAAAGAAAGTGTATTTACCCGATTTGAAAATATTGAAAGCTATACAGTACATTATATTAAAAGATCCATTGTCCCTTCTTAGTAAATATTGAAAGTCTACGCATGAAAAAAATGTGTAGACTATATATAATATTTACCTGGTGGTGGTTATGGTGTGAAGTGACGGTACCATTGTGAAGGTTGTGAACTTTGACCTCCCCCCCCTCCCCGGAGCTGGCAACACTGTGGCCAAAGTCGGGGTCGCTGGCGTTGGGACACAGACGCACCACTAACACCTTCTTGTTGTTGTAGGGAATCATCTGAACACAAAGAGAACACAAGGTTACTGAACACAAGAGAATACAAGGTTACTGAACACATGAAAATACAAGAGAATATAAGGATACTGAACACATGAGAATACAAAAAAATACAAGGATACTGAACACATAAAAATACAAAAAAATACAAGGATACTGAACACATGAGAATACAAGGATACTGAACACAAGAGAACACAAAATACTGAACACATGAGAACACAAGACAATACAATGATACTGAACACAAGAGAACACAAGGAGTTTATAAAGTGACCGAGAGTGAGTGAGTGAGTGAGGGAGGCCCGGGCGAGGGAGCTGCCAATGATAGATAATGCCCGGGACTAAGTGGTTAATTAAGGAGGGAGGATTCACTTTTTTGGTAAATAGAGGGACTAAGTGATTGAGGGAGGATTCACTTTTTTGGTAAATACGAGGAACTAAGTGATTAAGGAGGGCGGATTCACTTTTTTGGTAAATACGAGGGACTAAGTGGTTAATTAAGGAAGGAGGATTCACTTTTTTGGTAAATACGAGGGACTAAGTGGTTAATTAAGGAGGGGGGATTCACTTTTTTGGTAAATACGAGGAACTAAGTGGTTAATTAAGGAGGGGGGATTCACTTTTTTGGTAAATACGAGGAACTAAGTGGTTAATTAAGGAGGGAGGATTCACTTTTTTGGTAAATACGAGGGACTAAGTGGTTAATTAAGGAGGGAGGATTCACTTTTTTGGTAAATACGAGGGTTTACTGATGACTCCACCAAACTGTGCCAGAAAACAGATGCTCTCAATGGTACTAATTATAGGGCATCTATCTGTTGTTTCAGGTTCATAGTTTGGAAGAGGATTCAGTAGCCCTCCATATAGAATTTTCTTGTTGGGTGGTACTGCCTGAAGATATAATTATAGACAATACAGTACCGTACTTAAAGCATTATGACACCACTTCAGTAGTAAGTTAACTCTATTTGGGCTCTCACACTCACTCACACACACACACACACACACACACACGAGTCATTATACAGTTCGAATTTGGGCTCTTCCACACACACACACACAATTGAGTCATTACAGAGTTAAATTTTGGCTCTTTCACACACACACACACACACGAGTCATTATACAGTTAAATTTTGGGCTCTTACACACACACACACACACAATTGAGTCATTGCACAGTTAAATTTTGGGCTCTTCCATACACACACACACACGAATCATTATACAGTTAAATTTTGGGCTCTTACACACACACACACACACACACACACATACACACACACACACACCTGAGATGTTGTTACACAGTTGTTGGATTTCCTTCACTGCACTTGCTTCAACAAATTTACACTTACCTTAAGGATCTTTGGTAGTCTTTCGTCGGGGGTGACATGATAGACAACAATGGACTTGAATGAAGCCGTGACCATGAGTCCATCCTCGGAGCGACAGTCCACGGAGTCACACAAGAACCAGTTAGGGGAAGGCGGCAGCAAGATGGTACCACTCTGAAAATATTAAGACATGTTAGGACGATGTAAATATTAAACTGTATTAAGAGGATGTAAATATTAAACTGTATTAAGAGGATGTAAATATTAAACTGTATAAAGATAATGTAAATAAGAAACTGTATAAAGATATGTAGATATTAAACTGTATAAAGATATGTAAATATTAAACTGTATAAAGAGGATGTAAAGGTGAGAGATTAAGGTTTGAGGATGGGGGCAGTAAAATTATCCCACTCTGAAAAAATCTAATAATATTAAGAGGATGTAGCCTACTGTACAATTAACTTACTAATAATGTTTGGGGTAAATAGGCAGTAAAAAATAGTTCAGCTCTGAAAATATTAAACTTATCAAATGTGTAGTAAGTACAGTACAGTGTTGGGTATTTATTGAATGTATTTTTACCGTTATTTAGTAGTTATCTGTTACATTGTATTATCACTATTTTGGACATTTTTAATTAAGACGTTGGTATATATTACATTGTATTATCACTATTTTGGTATTTTGGACATTTTTAATTAAGACATTGGTATATACTACATTATTTTATCACTATTTTGGACATTTTTAATTAAGACATTGGTATATGTTACATTGTATTATCACTATTTTGGACATTTTTAATTAAGACATTGGTATATACTACATTGTTTTATCACTATTTTGGACATTTTAATTAAGACATTGGTATATACTACATTGTTTTATCACTATTTTGGACATTTTAATTAAGACATTGGTATATACTACATTGTTTTATCACTATTTTGGACATTTTAATTAAGACATTGGTATATACTACATTGTTTTATCACTATTTTGGACATTTTAATTAAGACATTGGTATATACTACATTGTTTTATCACTATTTTGGACATTTTAATTAAGACATTGGTATATACTACATTGTTTTATCACTATTTTGGACATTTTAATTAAGACATTGGTATATACTACATTGTTTTATCACTATTTTGGACATTTTAATTAAGACATTGGTATATACTACATTGTTTTATCACTATTTTGGACATTTTTAATTAAGACATTGGTATATATTACATTGTTTTATCATTATTTTGGACATTTTTAATTAAGACGTTGGTGCTAACAGACAGTCTGGAGCAACTGCCTCATGATTCCTCAAAACTCTTCCAACCAACCAACAGGCCACCATTAATGTTGTCCTGTTTCCTGGCATAGTTAGTTTGGAGGGTTCTGTAGCCTTCTAATTCACCGACAACAATAAGATAAATCTATATAGCCTTAAGTAAGAGGATGCATTAAGTGACAGTAGTGACTTATCAAATGTCTATCTGTCTACGTTTCTATATCCTGCTGCTGCTCCTGTTATCATGGCCCAATAATAATAATAATAATAAAAATAATATAACAACTTTATTAATTATCTTGGGTAACTTATATATTTACTCAATACAATTGCCTTATTATGTTCACAGAGTTATTATGTGTTGTGAACTCCTTTGTTGTAATTTTTTTTCAACACTAAAATATTAACTAAGTAACTAACCTGGTGAGTGATGAAGTCCTCAAACGCATAGTAACAATGACAACCAGGAAGTGAACCGAAGCTTATAAATTCACTTCTCTCCCAGTATAAATTAAAGAATTCTGTTTCCACCATGCTTGTTTGAATATGAATGTATGTACAAGTATATATATAGTTTTTTCAATGGCCGAGTCTGCTGATAAAGACGAACGGTTCCACACTGTACCGAGTTGCGATAGAATTGGATAGATAAAGAATGACCGACCACTCTCTCTCTCTCTCTCTCTATTTGTCCATATATCTGTCCATAGTGATATTCAACAAGTGAGCGAGTGGAGAGGTGATCCAGAAGTCACGTCACAGTTAGGGGTTGCCAAGTTATAGTGAGTGGCTGAGGGCGGTACAGTATTGTTAAACTTCTTCCGTGACGAAAAGTTATCTTCGTCGCTCAGTTCCTGTTATTTTGTAATGGGAGATTAGCGACGTTAACGCCTCTTTCGTCGAAGAGTTAAGATTAATCTATAACACCACCCTCTACAGAGCCTTGAAAATAATAAATTATGTATGTATGTACACAGAGTTTGCACTGGCTGTCTCTGTCTATCTTTTTGTTTTTTCACAATTTGGTTCCACTGTTCCACATAAGATGTTGTTCAGTCAGACTATGGAGTAAGACGTGTTTTGCAGAGTGGTCGGTGAGTTATGGTCACATGATTTCAGTCAATTCACATCACCCTTGGGCCTGAGTGGCTGGAAAACCGCCCCATCATGGCCTGAATATATAGCCAAACATATCTCGTTCTCTTCACATTCTACCACCACTCCCAGCCAACGTTTAATAATATTAGTTCGTATTTGAAATATCATAAAGGCAATTATTTTTTATTATTCATATTTTAATCTATAATACAATTGGGGTTTAACAGCAACCAAAATCACACATCAAATATGAACTAGAGAATCTGAACACATGTACTTAAAACAGCACCACCGGCGTGAAATCACCATCTTGGCAACTTTCCTCCAGTATATAAAAACACAACTAAACACAACATGTTCCCGACTCGAATGTGTTACTTTATGAGTGGTGTAGAACAAGACCAATAAGACTTAAAGTGTTATTGGTCTTGGTGTAGTACAGGATTCATAAAGGCTCCTGCTGTTTATCGACGACGTCTTTAATTGATCCAGCCAACCCATCCAGGAAGGGCGTCTATGATTGGTGGAGACAAGTATTTATTCATTATAAATATAAGGTCTAGTATACTGTATGTACAGCCACAATCAAATAACCACCGACACTTTCCTTCCGTCGTGCAAATAAATCAGTATCATATCTAAATATAATCATACAACAACACCTTACGTCAACTTAACCCCCTCAATTATTATTATTATGAGGTGCTGCAAAATCAGTATCATATCAAAATATAATCATACAACAACACCTTACGTCAACTCAACCCCCTCAATTATTATTATGAGGTGCTACAAAGTCATACACGTGTTGTTCTTTATTACCAAGATATTTACTACGATGGATGGAAAGTGTTGGTGGATATTTGATTGTGGCCTGTGTGGCATACTGTATTTAAGGGGGTGCGGAATAGGAGGACAGGCTTGGGGGGGGGTTAGGGGGGTGCGGGAGTAGGGGGACAGGCTTCGGGGTGCGGGGGTTATGGGGGTGCGGGAGTAAGGGGACAGGCTTGGGGGGGGGGGGTTAGGGGACAGGCTTTCTACCCCCTCCAAGCCTGTCCCCCTATTCTCGCACCCCCCAAACCCCCCCAAGCCTGTCCCCTACTCCCGCACCCCCTTAATTAATGGGTTTAATGCTCCGTAAAACACATACAGTTGTCCCTCCAATTTTGAGACAATTAGGGGGGGGCACGGGGTCACAAAATACGAATTAGCAAAACTGGAACAATTATCCTTATGGGAAAAATTGAATATAATGGACAGCTCATCGCCAATGGCTGATTTTTCGTGATTTAAGTCATTTTTTTTTGTCATAATTACAGTGCTCCCTCAAGTATGTATCATGGCCTTGGTATGTACAGTCGGTATGTACAGTCGGCAGCATAAGATCGCTTTATTTCCATTTGCGTATGTATTCGCTATAGTGATGCTGTAATACAATTTTAATACAGAGGTGACAGATATAGTTCTCAAATGGTAAATTACGTATGTTGTTGGAATAAAAACTGTTTGAGAATGCAACTATCTGGTCATATTAGCAATATTAAGTACATGAGATGGACGCGAATATATGCTGCTGACTGTATGTATGAAGCAGGGATGAGTGTAGTGAGTGAGTGAGGAGTGAGTGTGATGGTTGACAAGTTCAGTTATCACCAATAATTATAATCCAGCAGGAGTTTCTACTCAGACAAACACATTTCCTTAGTTTATATTAATTATTCTGTCACTTTCTCTTATTACAATCATTTGCACTTTTCACCATATCAAATAAATGTCTGTACCGGGATAATATGTGTTAAAAGTATGAAAAAAAAATGCCCGTTTTGAGAAGTTGTTCACTATAAAGGGGTTAGCTAGGCTTATCACACGTGTATTAAGCGAGAGTGAGGGTGGAAATGTTGTTCACTATAAAGGGGTTAGCTAGGCTTATCACGCGTGTAACAAAGCGAGCGAGAGGGTGATCTGCAAAACTCAAAACTATTTCGCAATATTAGGATATCGTATTTTCCGCAGTATTTTGGGTCTTGGTCGCAAAATTTAATTGATGTAGGACTTATGTTTGTGGCTGTATGTAAGTATGTAGCGACGAGGATGAGGGAAAGAAGGGAGGGAGGGAGGGGGAGAGATGGAGGGAGAGGGAGGGGGAGAGAGGGAGGGGGAGAGAAGGAGGGGGAGAGAAGGAGGGAGAGAGAGAGGGAGAAAGGAGTAGGGAGAGGAGAGGGAGGATGAAGAAGGGAGGAAAGGAAAGGAGGAAAGGAAGGGAGAGGAGGAGGAAAGGGAGGGAGAGGAGGAGGAGAGGGTGGGAGAGGGAGGGAGGGAGGATGGAGGAGGGATGGAAGGGAGAGGGAGGGAGGATGGAGGAGGGATGGAAGGGAGAGGGAGGGAGGATGGAGGAGGGATGGAAGGGAG
>JAWQEG010007820.1:70000-95257 GCA_033782935.1 Petrolisthes cinctipes
CTATACATTTTTATTATCCTGATCTTCCTGTTTCTATCCACAATCTGAACCTTTCTTATAACTTTTCCTAACCCATTTTTCTTCTGTAAATACGCCATTTTTAGTTAGGTTAGGTCCCGGCAATAAAGTAAATATCAACCAAAACAACAACAAGAAGACAACGGTAATAAAGTAAATATCAACCAAAACAACAACAACAAGACAACAGCAATAAAAGTAAATATCAACCAAAACAACAACAAGACAACGGCAATAAAGTCAATATCAATCAAAACAACAACAAAACAACGGTAATAAAGTAAATATCAACCAAAACAAGAACAAGACAACGGTAATAAAGTCAATATCAACCAAAACAACAAGACAACAGCAATAAAAGTCAATATCAACCAAAACAACAACAAGACAATGACAATAAAGTAAATATCAACCAAAACAACAAGACAACAGCAATAAAGTAAATATCAACCAAAACAACAACAAGACAACGGTAATAAAGTAAATATCAACCAAAACAACAAGACAACAGCAATAAAAGTAAATATCAACCAAAACAACAACAACAACAAGACAACGGTAATAAAGTAAATATCAACCAAAACAACAACAACAAGACAACGGTAATAAAGTAAATATCAACCAAAACAACAAAAACAAGACAACGGTAATAAAGTAAATATCAACCAAAACAACAAGACAACGGCAATAAAAGTAAATATCAACCAAAACAAAAAGACAACAGCAATAAAGTAAATATCAACCAAAACAAGTAAATATCAACCAAAACAACAAGACAACGGTAATAAAGTAAATATCAACCAAAACAACAACAACAAGACAACGGTAATAAAAGTAAATATCAACCAAGACAACAGCAATAAAAGTAAATATCAACCAAAACAACAACAACAACCATACTAATAAGATAATAAAACAACGGCAATTAAATATACCTCTACCAAAACAAACAATACTAACAAGACAATTAATTAACCAACAGCAATAAAGTAAATAAATAAATAAATATCTGACCAAAACAACCACAACCAAAATATGAAGGAAATAATTTATAATTTAACAACCTTTTCTATTCCTCATTTTAACTAACCATAGTAGAAAAAAAATATTACATGAAAATAACAAATAACTTAAAAAATATATATATATATACTCGTAAATAATATATAACTTAAGAAAACATAATAATTTAACACATATATATACGTTTTAAAAGACAGAAACAAGTCATATATTATTTACCATAACAGAAAAAAAAAAAAAAATATATATATATATATATATACCGGTACTTGAAAATAATATAACTTATAAAATATTATAATTTAACACATATTTATACATTTTAAAAGACAGAAACAAGTCATATATTATTTACCATAGCAGAATAAAAAAATAGGTATTTATTGAAAGAATTACCGTTTTGAAAAACGGTATGCAATAACGGTAATTCATTCAATATTTACCAAAAAATATTATAACATGAAAATAACAAATAACTTAAACAATATATAATTATATACTCGTAAATAATATACTACAACTTTTAAAAAACATTATAATTAAACACATATATTATACGTTTTAAAAGACAAACATAAGTTATATATTATTTACCATTGTAGAAGACAGCTTATCCTCTTGTTTACCCATAAAATTGAGGGTCTTAGCCCATTAAATATAACTAAAAATGATTAAAATAGTTAGTGGAGTGAAGTAGTAAACAAGTCACCACCTGGCTGGCACCTTGTTGTTGTTGTTGTTTTTCCCGCCATTTAGTCAGTGTTGCCAGGTCTGCTTGGCGTAATTTCCCCAGTTTTTTTTTTCCATTATTTTTACCTCAATAATTTCCTGTTTACTTTTGATGAAGATATAAAAAATTATAGTTGTATATTTATTGCCATTTTCAGTATTAGAATTTTCCTTTTTTTTTACCTCAATATTTCCCTCTGTTTACTCCTGTCCCTTTTTACCTCAACAATTCCCTGTTTACTCCATTTTCAGTATTAGTATCGATGTCTGGTGCAAATTTACCGATAATTATCAACATTTAAGCATGGTATCTATCAGTAATAAATAATATATATAGGTAAAGTGAAGCCCTGATCAATCTACAAGAGAGTAATATTAATTTATTAGTACGATTTGTAACCCTGCCACTAAATGGTATCTATCAGTAATAAATAATTAAATATATATAGGTAAAGTGAAGCCCTCAATCTACAATAGAGTAATTTAAAAGTAAGATTTGTAAACCCGCCACTAAATGGTTATAAATAGCCCAAGTTGGCGTGAAAATAGCGAATTGGTATCTCCCCGCCCCCCCCTTACTCCCCCGTCCCCCCAACACCGCGCCCCCCAATTTCCCCCCAAGAGTGACAATATAAACAACATGCTTTAACTTAAAATTTACCTCAGTGAACGATTCATTTTTTCTTTTATCTACTCAAAGTTACACAATTTAAACTAAACTTTCTGCACTTTTCCAAAAATTACTCTTTCAACATATTATTATTATTTGCTCATCTACTAGTTTAGATAATAAACAATTTGTGTACCTCATTGCTGTGTAACCTAAATCTAATAAAGCATTATCTTTTTTTATGTTTAGAAAGAAAAAGATACAAGTATAATATATAATTACTGCTGTACTGTATTTGCATGTTAAACCTATTAATTAGTAAAGAGAAAAATATAGACCTTCATGCAGGCTGGGGGGGTGCCGGAGTAGGGGGCAGGAGGCTGGGGGGGTGCGGGAATAGGGGGACTGGCTTGGGGTGGGTGGGTAGAAAGCCTTTCCCCTATTCCCGCAACCCCCTAACCCCACCCCCCCAAGCATGTCCCCCTACTCCCGAACTCCCCACCTAAACCCCCCCCCCAAGACTGTCCCCCTATTCCTGCACCCCCCTAACCCCCCCCCAAAGCCTGTCCCCCTAATCTCGAACTCCCCACCTAAACCCCCCCCAAGACTGTCCCCCTATTCCCGCACCCCCCTAACCCCCCCAAGACTGTCCCCCTACTCCCAAACTCCCCACCTAAACCCCCCCCCCAAGAATGTCCCCCCTATTCCCGCACCCCCTTTAAGATTGGAGGAATCGGTTGCTCCAGATTCACCAACATTGTACAGTCGGCCTCAGGAATTGGTACACACAGCAACATTGGTTAAAATAGGTCTTAAGGGGGTAATTCGATTTTGGTACATTGGAGTGCCTTGATTCCTCCAAAGTATGCCAGGAAACAACAGGACCAGAAGGGCAAAAATAATGGTGTTCTGTTGTTGTTGCTTGGAATAGTTTAGAGGATTCATCAGTCGCTCCAAATTTACCAACACAGAATTTCCTCCTTAATTCTTCACATCCAAAAAATATTACTAATAAAAGTGTTTGGATGGATGTTGAAAAATTTGTGTATTAAATTTTCTAGTTGTATACGTATTCCTGAGGCCGACCGTACCATATCTATAATTAATTAAACTATTTGGTGCTAATAAGTCATGATAATGTTGATAATTATAATGATACTGTACTGAAGGAAAGGTTAGGTTAGGTTAGGATCTCAGAAAATGGTTAGGTTAGGTTAGGTTAGGATCTCAGAAAATGATACAGTACAGTAGAGTAATTCCTTGTTATGCACTGCTTTTGTTATGGATGTGTGTTATACATACCGTTTTCCATGAAGCTGTGTGTCCAGTAAACCATCATTATCCACCACTTTGTCTATGGGTGTGTAGTGTATGTACAGCCACAATCAAATAATCACCGACACTTTCCTTCCGTCGTGCAAATAAATCAGTATCATATCAAAATATAATCATACAACAACAACACCTTACGTCAACTCAACCCCCTCAATTATTATTATTATGAGGTGCTGCAAAATCAGTATCATATCAAAATGTAATCCTACAACACCACCACCTTACGTCAACTCAACCACCTCAATTATTATTATTATGAGGTGCTGCAAAATCATACACGTGTTGTTCTTTATCACCAAGATATTTACTACCATGGAAGGAAAGTGTCGGTGGATATTATTATTATTATTATTATTATTATTATTATTATTATTATTATTATTATGAGGTGCTGCAATATCATACACGCATGTTGTTCTTTATTACCAAGATATTTACTACGATGGAAGGAAAGTGTGGGTGGATATTTGATTGTGGCTGTACAAATTAAGAGGGTTTACTGTACAGATTCATTACAAACTGAAATGTGGATAGCACTTGTAATCTCCACCTCTCTTGGATTCTGAATAGTGTAATAATTTCTAACAATGCTATATAAATAATTTGTTTACTTTACGGAATATATTCTTTAGAAAATTACCTATGATAAAAATATTCTTGGGGTTATCAAAATACGTTTAAGGCATAATTTGTATAATCTTAAAATCTTTGATAAAAAATAAAAAATACAGAGAAAAAGGAATTGTTACACTTGTTACATTTACATTACTTACATTCCCATTTTACATTAACATACAAAAGTTTAAAATTAACATTACATAATACCTGTTTTCGATTCCAAAATCTGGGAAGGTCGAGTGAAAATGACTGATGCCACTTTCCTGGTTATTCACAGCTGAGTGTTTAAATTTCTAATGTTTCTTGGTAATGTCTCAAAAAAGAAGTTGAAGGTAAAGTGATGAATTGTGTGCATGATAACCACCATAATATTATACAAAAAAAGTTTTCCAACCTTTTGAAATGTAAGTTGGGGAAACCATGTACAGTACTCTATAATTATCCACTAACAAAATGGCCATCACCTCAACTGTCCAGTTATGTACAGTCGGCAGCATAAATTCGCGTCCATCGTATGTACAGTTGTCAAAAGAGGAATTGCGAGAACTATTGATAGAACATTAAATATATTAATGTCCATAGTTGTTTGTAGGGATCATAAGTATGTATTACAGAAGGATATGTATATTTCCTTCTGTTATACATGCTTATAGTCCATACAAATATAGAAGGATATGTATATTTCCTTCTGTTATACATACTTATAGTCCATACAAATAGTTGTGGATAATACTATGGTTAAAGTTCCATCAAGATTTGTCACAATTCCTCTTTTGCCAACTGTACACCTGCAATCCACAATCCCTAGCCCACCAGAGTCGAAGCCCCGGATCAGAATCAGGCGGTTTCTGGACAACAGCTCACTCGAATTATCATGAGGCCACGCACATTTCAACAAACCAGTGAAGGCTTTGGGTGGGCTGTCGTCCAGAAACCGTCAGCTCTAGCTAGATCTCGTGCTTCAACTTAGGTGGGCTAGAGATTGTGGATTGCGAGTGTTCTTGTTAAAGCTAATATGACCAGGTAGTTGCTTTCTGAACCAGTTTCTATTCTAACATATAAAATTTACCATATGAGAAGTATATTTATCATCTCTGCATTCAAATTGTGTTACATCATCACCAATAGCTCATACATACGCAGGTGGAAATGTAGCCAACTTATGCTGTCAACTGTACATACTGTGTATATCATAACTTTCACAAGCTGAGGCAGGAAGTGTTGTACCAGAGGTTATTAATTTGCCTTCTGGGTATTTTAAATTTGTATGGTGAATGTGTTTACTTAATAATTATCCTTTATGATATGAGTGTGTTTATGTTGGTGACTACATGTATGTGTGGGTAGGAATGATTAGTGTCAATATCAACACAATGACTGCTAGCATTTCAAAGCAGTGCTCAAAAGCTTTCGTTTGTGGTAAAAAAAATTTGTTCAGTCTAATACACATACTACAGTACAGTATAGTGTACTGTGTGTATATAATGTTTATGAGTTCCTGCACACTGCTAAAAGTAGACAAGTTATGTATGATACAGAAAAACCCTTGTTATACACTGATATTATTGGTGTGTAACAAACTGTGTGTCAAGTAACCAAGTAGGTATAGAAAGATCTTCACTAATGGAAAGTAGATGATTGAAAGCTTATAAATTCCAATGGTACAGTACAGTAATATTTCAGTACAGGTAAGACAATCAGTGTGTAGTACTATACAGTACATATATAAGCAAAATGTCACCTTGTGTACACTTAAGGAAGAGTAAACTCCCATAAGTCAGAATTATACTTAGTCAGAAATTCAGATAATTATACAGTATAGGTTAGAACCTCCATTGTTCTGACTTAAGGAAAGTTTACTCTACTGCACAGTATAATTACAGTATAGTGTGTAAGTGTGAAGTTGTGTATACTTGGGGAATTTTCTATATTGTTGTCCAGTAATCAAGACCAAATGACATTAATATCAGCCATAAAAGCCTTACCCTATTGACATGAGTGGTGGAAGTGATTGGAAGATACAAAGGAGTTGTTTAGGCTACACACCACGGTTGTGGAGCCAGTGAATATATTTCCCCAACTTCAAGTCTAGAAACTTTATAACTATGACTCTGATTCCCACTTGTAATTGAAGTAAATGGTAATATTTTGTATATAGAACTATGGTATCTTATGCATATTATAACCTCATGTTTCATTAATATGTCTGTACTGTACTTACAACAATCAGTCGAAGAAAAATTATTGACTTACATTTCACTCCATGGGCCGTAGACAAGAACATAATTATCGTTGGGTCCTGATGCCTGGGGTTTGACGACCATATAATATATATATATATATATATATGGTCTTCATACCTTGAGCATCGGGACCTGACAAGATGTTATTTTCTACAGACCCAAGACTGATGACTACAGTACAAACCCCCCTGCCACAGACACTTCTTCTGGGATGCATGTTATTATTATCATTTTTATTATTATTATTCTCATTTAATGTCCATTCTTCTGGGATGCATGTGAACCTTTGTTGTACTAAGAGTTGTAGGTAAGAACGATGGTGGTGTTGACATTGGTGTGGTACCGGTACTATGGCTCTGTAGTGTGTCTATTTACTGGTACCACTCCATCGTCAACACCATGAATGGTTTTGCCGACAACTTCAAATCTGAGAATGATTTGTTGAGAAATGGTAATGCTGTATAAAGACAAAACAAACTTTCACTTTCCCTTCTCATTCTTTTCAGAAATTTATACCATCAGCTGTAAACCATAGTAACACAAATATTTCTGTAAATGGTTGAGAGCAGGTAGGTGTGGCTGGCTGTGGCCCATTGCATATACAGTAACTATACAATAATACAAACTGCTTGCATATACGTTGTTGTCACAGCTAAAGATTTGCATACAGGATTGAGCACATCCTATAATGATTGCCAAGAACTTTTTATAATTTTCCATATTATCCTACATGTAGTACAGTTGACTTCAAACTTTGTAATTCACATATGAGTGGCCCTAGTTTATACTTGTATTAAACTCTTTATTTTCATGTTGTCCTCTTTATTAATTAAGGTGGTAATTCTTTTTTGGTACATTGGAGTGCCTTGATTCCTCCAAAGTATGCCAGGAAACAACAGGACCAGAAGAGCAAAAATAATGGTGTTCTGTTGCTTGGAATAGTTTGGAGGATTCAGTTGCTCCAGATTTACCAACACCGAATTTCCTCCTTAAGTGGGTAATACACTTTTGGTACATTGGAGAGCCTTGATTCCTTTAATAATGGTGTTTGGAATAGTTTGGAGGTATCGGTTGCTCCAGATTTACCAACACAGTACCATCCCCATAATTAAGTGTAGGTACAGCCACAATCAAATAACCACCGACACTTTCCTTCCATCGTGCAAATAAATCAGTATCATATCAAAATATAATCCTACAACAACAACACCTTACGTCAACTCAACCCCCTCAATTATTATTATTATGAGGTGCTGCAAAATCAGTATCATATCAAAATATAATCTTACAACAACACCTTACGTCAACCCAACCCCCTCAATTATTATTATTATGAGGTGCTGCAAAATCAGTATCATATCAAAATATAATCCTACAACAACAACACCTTATGTCAACCCAACCCCCTCAATTATTATTATTATGAGGTGCTGCAAAATCAGTATCATTGTTGCTTTGATAACCTTCTTACAGCCCTTTAGAAACTGATGCTAACTAACCCTGGTCATAGAAATACAGTAAGTAGGCTAGTCCAACTCATTACTAGAGGGAAGTCATCACATCATCATCATCTTCATCATCATCATCATCATCTTCATCTTCATCCTCATCACTCCCATGTGAATTAAAACTTTTGAAGGCAACTGTACAGGAATCCCTACTTCGTCATTATTATTTCTTAGGCCAATTTTGCAAATTTATTATTATTACTACCAAATGTTGGTGAGTATCTTTTGGACCATTACAAAGAAATAATGGTCATAGTGTTGTTGTACAGTCAGCAAAAAAAGTATCAACACCATCCTTACATTAAAAAAAAAAAAATAATAATAAAAAAAAAAAAAAAAAAATTGCACGGTAAGGTTGGTACTCTTGATGTGTGTGTTGCCAGATTTGAAATTGGCCTCATTACCAAACCTAATTGTTATTACCATTCATGAAAATTTTAATATTCTTTAATTAGGGAAAGAATTATACGAGAATTACTATTTGTAATTCATTATTATAAAATACTGTAAGTGTCTGAGTTGCTAATCTGTAATCAGGAACACCAACACTACATATCACTCTCCATAAGGGTGGTGTGGAGACTTTTTTTGCCGACTGTACATGGAAAATCTCACTACACCATACCCACACAAAAGTTCGTACAATCATCAGACATTATATTATTTTCTAAACTGATGCAATTAAGGACTAAAGGTAAAGAACCCTACTTATGTCCTCACAAATAAAATGAAAACAGAATGAAGTGTTCAAAAACCTAATATCCAGTTTCATATGAGATGCCCAGATACATATTGGTACATTGTGTTTAAAGGAACATAAGTTGTAGTAAAGGAGGAAGATGGTAGTGTGTTACAGAGTTGACCAGTTGTACCCTTAATGTAAAATTATGAAAATAAAACACAAAGAAGGGAACTTGTGTTCAAAACTGTACATTTGGAAGCATAAAGAATTGAACAGATACTCTACTTCATTTTAGAATGTTATAATGAATGTATTTAGTTTCTTTACAATGTTTTGGTTGAATTATAAAAACATATCACATTCTGTATGTTGTAATATCTAATTATTTATCACTTCAATATCTTAATTTCATTCATAGGTTTAGCTCTCAAGTGTGTGTGTGTGTGTGTGTGTGTGTGTGTGTGTGTGTGTGTGTGTGTGTGTGTGTGTGTGTGTGTGTGTGTGTGTGTGTGTGTGTGTGTGTGTGTGAATTAATTCACATTCTCACCCTCGTTCTTGTCCTCCAGGGAGTCTATGTAGGGCGCAGAATAGCATATGTTAAAAGTCCTGTTGAAGTAGAGAAAACTCACTTTAATCTACTACGGTATATTCTACACAAAGAAAAAACATTATGTAACAAGTCCCTGTATTATAAAACATTATGACATGGACAGATTTACTAGTGCTTCCCTCTGAAACACATGGCACCTTCTCACAAATTGTACTAAGAAACAGATTAGCATACTTAAATTAAATTGGTCAAACTTGGAGAAATAAGTAGCTTCTAATTTACCAATAATAATAATAATAATAATAACCTGATGCACCCCCCCCCAAGCCTGTCTCCCTACTCACGCACCCCCCCCAAGCCTGTCCCCCTATTCCCGCACCCCCCCTCAAGCCTGTCCCCCTATTCCCGCACCCCCCCTCAAGCCTGTCCCCCTATTCCCCCCCCCGCCAGCCTGTCCCACTATTACCGCACCCCCTCCCTTAAGTCAAAGTGGGATTAGATAACACCTTACCTAGAGCATACGCGAGGACAATTTTGACATTGGCGTGGAGGTGTAGGTAGGCTGGTAGTGTGGTTGGTACACCTTCACCCTGTGTAGGCAGTAGTAGGCCAGCCAGACATATCACAGCTCCACCTACTAGTAATAGACTTGGCCCTCTAGTTCCTGAAAAAGGTGGAGAAGGATTGAATAAGGTGTTACTCTCTTGTAGTCAATTTGTGGGGTTTGTAATTCCTACAAACAATGCCAGGAGACAGTCTACTACAATATACAAGGAGAGGATCTGTTCTGTAGCATACAGTAGTTTGCAGAAATTAGTAGCTCTCAAATTTAACCTTTAGTGCTTTCTTTGTGAGGATATGGCCAACTGTAGTGAAGGTAAAACAAATATAATCTTGATATAATTATAGTGTAATGGCCTCGGGACGAGGGGCACGGGGAACCTCTCCCCCGTAAGATTTCCCTAGCAAAGGGCTACCTCCAGCATTGAGATAAATGCTTGGTATGTAAAAAAAAAAAAAATAAATAAATAAATAAATTGGGTGGTGAAGCAAGCAATTAAATTACCTGAGTGGGAAATGACAGTCATATTACAAAAGGATTAACACAGGGAGAGTTTACTGGTGTTTGGTAAGGGGATAATTATTCTCTAATTGGTGAATGAATTGGAAAGCTAATAATTTCACCAACCTATACCAGAAAACAGACAACTTCAGCATTACTATAGTATGGGATCTGTTTCTTGGCACAGTTTGGAGGAGACAGTAGCTCCCCAATTCACCAACAAGAGGATCTTCCCTTAAGGGGGTGCTGGAGTAGGGGCCAGGCTTGGGAGGGGACTGGGGGGGGGGTGCGGGAATAGAGGGATAGGCTTGGGGTGGGTAGAAAGCCTGTCCCCTATTCCCGCACCCCCCTAACGCCCCCCCAAGCCTGTCCCCCTACTCCCGCACCCCCCTAACCCCCCCCAAGCCTCTCCCCCCAATTCCCGCACCCCCTTAATTAACATGCAGAGAGTAGCTAGTGTTGCATAGGGATAGGTGTTCAAGTGTTGGAAGAGTAGACTGGACTTAAGGGATGGGATAGTAAAGGAAAGGAAATAGATCAGGTGCGAAAGGGTGCAAAGAAAAATTGACTGACTGACTGACTGATTGATATTAGGCGCCACAACAGTGAGGTCATACGGCGCCCTAGGAAAAAGGTGATTCGAGAGGTGGGACAGTAAGCACATGTAAATAAATAAATAAATGAGTGTTCAAAGAGTAGGTAGGTTGACTGACTGACTGACTGACCTTCATATGCCGTGATGGGATGAGTGGTGGGACAGTAAGCACATGTAAAGAAATAAACAAATAAATGAGTGTTCAAAGAGTAGGTAGACTGACTGACTGACTGACTGACCTTCATATGCCTTGATGGAATGAGAGGTGGGACAGTAAGCACATGTAAATAAATAAATAAATAAATAAATAAATGAGTGTTCAAAGAGTAGGTTGACTGACTGACTGACTGACCTTCATATGCCGCGATGGGATGAGAGGTGGGACAGTAAGCACATGTAAATAAATAAATAAATAAATGAGTGTTCAAAGAGTAGGTAGGTTGACTGACTGACTGACTGACTGACCTTCATATGCCGTGATGGGATGAGAGGTGGGACAGTAAGCACATGTAAATAAATAAATAAATAAATGAGTGTTCAAAGAGTAGGTAGGTTGACTGACTGACTGACTGACTGACTGACCTTCATATGCTGTGATGGGATGAGTGGTGGGACAGTAAGCACATGTAAAGAAATAAATAAATAAATGAGTGTTCAAAGAGTAGGTAGACTGACTGACTGACTGACTGACCTTCATATGCCGTGATGGGATGAGTGGTGAGTGAAGGAGGAGCACCGGTGTGGGAGGAAGGTGCCCGGACGGATTGGAACTGGTCGCTGTCACTTCCGCTGCTACGAGGTTCCGGCACGCCCTTCACAAGTACAGCCGGGACATCTTTCTTCCCAATCACCTGTTTTGTTTACATATATATAGATTAGTTTATTTAATTGTAACGTACATAAAGGATAATTATGAGTTATGTGTTGTCGTGGTTTTTATTATCTATTGTTACCTATTATTATTTTACTTAGGTACTGTGTCAACCTTGCTTTTTACATACAAAAAATGAGCTATGCTGCTTGTGTTGTCCTGGCTCTTATTATCTATTAGTATTATATGTATACAGTAGTTTAAATGTACAAAAAATAAGCAATGTTCATGCTGTCCTTTCTCTATATCTTTTTTTTTTTCTTATCAAATAGAACTTTAAAATTATGGACACTTTCAGCACTCACTACTTTACCTCTTTAGCCAAACCATTCCCGATATCAACTGGTCTACTGTATATGGGTAACTATTTTTTACTTACATCTAATAAATCCCTGGCGTACTTAATTCTTTTCGTGTCTCCTTCCTCTTTTCTCCTCCCATACAAATATGAGTAGGTTATTTTTATCCAATACAGTACCATACATGTATAGTCTTCATTAATCTATATACTGTACTGACATCATATTAGTATCATGCAGTCAGGCTCATATCTATAATACAGGGGGGTTGGGGGGAGTGAGGATTGGGGAACAATGACCACACTAAAGGTTCATATAGCCTTGGGGTTGATTCCACAGTCATTCATAGTAGTTTGTAAGCATGCAAACGAAAAAATCTTAGCCTTTAAAATGACTAACGGTTGAATTATTTAATGAATTTGGCGAGTAATCTATGCAGTGATCATCATTATCTGACGTTAACTGTTGGATAGATTTTGTGAATGCAGATACTCAGCTTTTGGAAAATAGTGAAGCCTTACAAAAGTGTGGTTGGTTGGTTGGGAAGCTGACAAACAAATATGACTGTGGAATCGACCCTTGGACCTGAACCCCTTGCCTCTTTGGGGTCCTGCACTGACACTAGAGCCTTCCCACCCATTAAAAAAAGGGAAATAGGGTACTGATGATGATAATAATAATACAGTAGTAATAATAACAGTAATAACAACAAACAATGCCATACACACCAATCTACTACCATCAACAACAACAACAAACAATAATACCATACACACCAATCTACTACCCTCAACAACAACAATAACAAACAATAATACCATACACACCAATCTACTACCATCAACAACAACAACAACAACAAACAATAATGCCATACACACAAATCTACTACCAACAACAACAACAACAACAAACAATACCATACACACCAATCTACTACCATCAACAACAACAACAACAACAACAATACCATACACACCAATCTACTACCATCAACAACAACAACAACAACAAACAATAATACCATACACACCAATCTACTACCATCAACAACAACAACAACAACAAACAATAATACCATACACACCAATCTACTACCATCAACAACAACAACAACAAACAATAATACCATACACACCAATCTACTACCAACAACAACAACAACAACAACAAACAATAATACCATACACACCAATCTACTACCATCAACAACAACAACAATAATACCATACACACCAATCAACAACAACAACAACAAACAATAATACCATACACACCAATCTACTACCAACAACAACAACAACAACAACAACAACAATAATACCATACACACCAATCTACTACCACCATCAACAACAACAACAACAACAATAATACCATACACACCAATCTACTACCACCATCAACAACAACAACAACAACAATAATACCATACACACCAATCTACTACCATCAACAACAACAACAACAACAATAATACCATACACACCAATCTACTACCATCAACAACAACAACAACAACAACAACAATAATACCATACACACCAATCTACTACCAACAACAACAACAACAACAACAACAATAATACCATACACACCAATCTACTACCATCAACAACAACAACAACAACAACAACAATAATACCATACACACCAATCTACTACCAACAACAACAACAACAACAACAACAATAATACCATACACACCAATCTACTACCAACAACAACAACAACAACAACAAACAATAATACCATACACACCAATCTACTACCAACAACAACAACAACAACAACAAACAATAATACCATACACACCAATCTACTACCATCAACAACAACAACAACAACAAACAACAATACCATACACACCAATCTACTACCAACAACAACAACAACAACAACAATAATACCATACACACCAATCAACAACAACAACAAACAATAATACCATACACACCAATCTACTACCATCAACAACAACAACAACAAACACTGACATACACACCAATCAACAACAACAAACAATAATACCATACACACCAATCTACTACCGTCCTCAGAGATGGCAATACGGAAGCGGTCTCGTTCTGACGCCTCGGCCACATTAACGTTGGTCCGAGTGACAATCATGTCCACTGAATTCTTGGCCCGGATGAAGCCCTTGGGTTGGTCCACCGTGAAGCATGATGGGTTGTTGCATAGTACTGTAATATAACACAAACACAATAATATAGTAAATACTTCTGTAAAATATGGAGACACAATGAGCATTAAATATGTTACATTGCATAGTACAGTACTGTAATATAACACAAACACAATAATATAGTAAATACTTCTGTAACAAAATATGGGGACACAATGAGCATTAAATATGTTACATTGCATAGTACAGTACAGTACTGTAATATAACACAAAGAGAACAATACAGTAAAGTATGAAATATATTATGTTATACAGCATTGGGCTAACATACTATACTCTTATGGAGTATACTGTATATATATGCTAAGAAAATGAGCAGGAAGAATATTGTATTGCATAACACCGGCAAACAAACAACAGAGAAAGATTTTTAAAAATTTGAACAAAAAGATCAAATTCTTCCAATCTGTTGTCGGTGATTTATTTTGACCCCAAAATAATGCTGCAAAATAAATCTCCCACTCTTACAAGCTTAAGGGGAAAATTTTGTGTTGGTAAATCTGGATCAACTGAATCCTCCAAACTATTTCAAGCAACAGAACACCATTATTTTTGCTCTTCTGGTCCTGTTTCTTGGCATACATTGGAGGAATCAAGGCACTCCAATGTAACAAAAGCGAATTACCACCTTAAATGGTCTGTGTCGTGGTAGAGTTTTGAAGAATAAGTAGCCTCCACTTTGCCTAGAACAGCTCTATTTTTTCTTATAATTTCATTTTATTTGCATAACGTATGTAGTACACTATATGTATCCATTTATCTATTTACTGTACTTTGAATAATTTACTTTTTTTTTTGCTAATATTCTTTTCTATCCACAGGTGAGGTATATATGTGAAGCTTGGAGTTATATTTTGAGCTTCTTGGAACTAAGGTAAGCAAACAACTATTGTATTAATGTATTACAGTATGTATGTTGTATGTATGTATATCTATGTATTCCTCATGAAAAGGTACTTCTGATTTAATCTAATTTATATATACTGTACCCATTATTATTTGGCCATTTTTTTTCATATTTAGCTACAGTAAACCGTCGATATTATGAAGCAATTGGGGGGAAGGGGCTGACATTATGGGAAGGGGCTGACATTATATACGAAAGTTCATTATATCAGATGGTCGGTAATTCTGTCTACTATAGCGAATTGAGTTTGATATATACGGGGAGTTGTTTGGTCATTTGTTCAGAGGACCAGAGGAATGTAATGAGGTAAGGCAGGCAGGTGGCAGCAGCCCATTACAACACACACAGCCCCAACGCGCTTCATGGTAAACAAAGGCACATGTTTGGTTGACTCATCCCATTCATCACACACACTAAAATGTTTCCTTATATCTGTAACTAATACAACCACCAAAATGAGGGAGTTATATACAAAAGTCGTTATTGTATCTTGAACCTCTAACCATAAATAGGACTGGTAAAATGAATATAACAACTTAAAATATAATTATATGAAAAGCTAAAAATTTACAGGCAGGGAAAAAAAGAAAAGCCTTGTTCTTCAGAAACACAACAACGATAAGGTATAAATACATTATATGGGGGGACGAGTGATTTACATCTTTGCAAAATAATGCTTAAATTTGGAACATCCTACCTGAATATTGGATGTGGAATTCATAGTGATTTACATCTTTGCAAAATAATGTTTAAATTTGCAATATCCGACCTAAATATTGAATGCGGAATTCATAGTGATTTACATCTTTGCAAAATAATGTTTAAATTTGGAACATCCTACCTGAATATTGGATGCGGAATTCATAGGGGTTGTAGAGCGTGAGGATCTGCTTGTGGGTTGTGTGGTCACCGGCATAGAAGGTCAGGGCCTGGGGGAAGACAAACACCGGCAGCTTCCCATCCAGCGAACTAGATTGTTGCATCACCACATTACCTATAGGATGGATGGATGGATGGATGGATTGATATTATTAGGAGCCGCAACAGTGAGGTCATGTGGCGCCCGATGAAAAAGGTGATTGAGAGGTGGGATAGTAAGCACAAAAGGTAACAGATGAAACAGTGAGGTCATGTGGCGCCCGATGAAACAGGTGATTGAGAGGTGGGACAGTAAGCACAAAAGGTAACAGATGAAAAAAAGGGACTGATATAGAAGTGAATGCCCCTTTTTTTAGTCGCCTTTTATGACAAGCAGGGATACTGAGGAGGTTTCAAGTTTTCTCAAGTTTTCAAGGTATTCATAGTTACCTGTAGGATGGTGTATATGTTAACACACAGTAAAGTCTATCTATCTCAGAGCTATAGATAGATAGATAGATAGACAGTAAAGTACAGTAAGATTTTATTAGAAGCTGGGATTGTGGCTGTGTAAATAACAACAAGGATTTCCAATTCAATAGAAGCTCCAGAAAGAAAAATGCATTAATATTTTTTCATGCCCAGTACATACATACATACATATATACATGGGGTCGATTCCACAGTCGTTCGTAGTGGTTTGTAAGCACGCCAACAAAAGAATGTTGTTAGCCTTGTAAATTACTTGTGGGTGAATTATTTAATGAATTTGGTGAGTAAACTATGCAGTGATTATTATTATTATTATTATTAAATGACTTGTGGGTGAATTATTAAATGAATTTGGTGAGTAAACTATACAGTGATTATTATTATTATTATTATTATTATTAAATGACTTGTTGGTGAATTATTTAATGAAATTGGTGAGTAAACTATACAGTGATCATCATTATCTAACTGTTTGATAGATTTTGTGAATGTAGATACTCAGCTTTTGGAAAATAATGAAGCCTTACAAATGTGATTGGTTGGGAAGCTAACAAACCAATACCACTGTGGAATGGACCCTAAAATAATTAACCCTTACAACAAGTGTGGTTGGTTGGGAAGCTAACAAACCAATACCACTGTGGAATGGACCCGTAAAATAATGAAGCCTTACAAGTGTGGTTGGTTGGGAAGCTAACAAACCAATATCACTGTGGAATGGACCCGTAAAATAATGAAGCCTTACAAGTGTGGTTGGTTGGGAAGCTAACAAACCAATACCACTGTGGAATGGACCCTAAAATAATGAAGCCTTACAACAAGTGTGGTTGGTTGGGAAGCTAACAAACCAATACCATGGACACAAAGGAATGGGTATAAATTATAAACTAACAACTGGACTAACAAATCTTTGATATTATTGCAGTTTCCTAAATTATTATGTTTCAATAATTATCTGGGTATTTATTGAAAGAATTACCGTTTTGTAGCAGTGTTGCCAGATCCGGCTGGGTCCCAGTATTTTGCCCCAGTCATTTATTGTACTTTATCACGATTATTTCCCGGTAGTTTGCCCAGGTTAGGTCCCGGTAGTCTGATGCGGTCTAGGTTAGGTTAGGTAAGGTCAGGCTAATTTCAAAATATCCCATTTGAATATGCCCTATCTTGGAAATGGGGCATTTGCAGAGGAAATGCCATAGAATAAAATAGTCTTAGAATGGTCTAAATAAGTGGGTAATGAAGGTAGAAAAACCTTACACAATAACGGTAATTCTTTCAATATTTACCATTATCTGTGGGCGTTGTACAAAGCTTATCTTAATTAATTAAATTTGGTAATAACCTGTATGTGTGAAAAATACAACAACAACAACAAGAACAACAAAGGTTTGGTGATGCCAGTCTGATAATAAAAGTATTATTAGTAATTAACCTTATTTAACTCATTCCTACACTTAATTAATACCATATTTTAGTACACCATCATATGTATAATGTTTGTAAAATACGTCAACAAGAACAACAAGTTAACAAAGGTTTGGTGATACCCTTGTAATAATAAAAATGTTAGTGACTTGTTATTAGTAATTAACCTTATTTAACTCATTCATACACTTAATTAACACCATATTTTAATACACCATCATATGTATAATGTTTTTTAAAATACGTCAACAAGAACAACAAGTTAACAAAGGTTTGGTGATGCCCTTGTAATAATAATAAGTGTTAGTGACTTGTTATTAGTAATTAACCTTATTTAACTCATTCATACACCTAATTAACACCATATTTAAGTACCCCACCATATGTATAATGTTTGTAAAATACGACGTCAAGAACAACAAGTTAACAAAGGTTTGGTGATACCCTTGTGAAAATAAAAGTGTTACTGACGTGTTATTAGTAATTAACCTTATTTAACTCACTCCTACACTTAATTAACACCATATTTAAGTACACTATATGTATAATATGTGTAAAATAAGACACCAATAACAACAACAAAAAAACAACGTAAAAGATTAGATTAGTGATGCCCTTGTAAAAATAAAATGAAAATGTTGGTGGTGGTGACGTCTTAACCTTATTTATCTCACTTTTACACCTAATTAACACCATATTTTTTTAGTACACACACATACAGACACACAAGAAAGGTTAATTGAACATTCGTACTGCATATTACCTCAGGAGTTGTACTAGGAGTGTAGTAATAAAGGTTTGAAATAGGAGGATGTGTGTATGGGGTCTGGCTTGGCGACAAAGATAGAAGAGTTGTTTTGGTGGACCAGCTGTTGTTGATGACGTCATTGTACACACACACACACATACACATTATGACGTCATTGCACACCACCACCATTACTACGTCATTGCACACACACACACAACATTATTACGTCATTGCACACCACAAACAACATCACGTAATTACACACCAAACCATGACGTCATTGCACACACACACACACAACATTATGACGTCATTGCACACACACATACACATATTATGACGTCATTGCACACACACACACACACACACTTTATGACGTCATTGCACACATACACACACACACATACACACATTATGACGTCATTGCACACACACACACACACATATTATGACGTCATTGCACACACACACACACACACACATTATGACGTCTTTGCACACACACAACATTATTACGTCATTACACACACACATACACACACACACATTATGACGTCATTGCACACACACATACACACAAACACATTATTACGTCATTACACACACACACACATTATGACGTCATTGCACACCACAATCATCACGTAATTACACACCAAACCATGACGTCATTACACACACACACAACATTCTTACGTCATTGCTTAGCCTTGACGCGCCAGATTGAAATACACATATACACACTAAGTTACTCTAGTTTTGTTATGATAATTGTTGACTGTTAGTAATTATACACACACCATAACATCATCAGTTTGTTGTTGTTTATACCATACCTTGTCTCAGTCTTAACTTTTTAATATGGACTTTCTCCTGAGGTTTATCATCCTTCTTGTTAAGGGAACTCTTAGACAATTCCCTGGGCTGGTTATGGCTAACAAGCATTCCATCAGCATCAGCCATTATCAGGAAATTTATAATATTTCCACAGTAGACAGTAGACACCAATCACACCACACCACTGACCTGACCCACTCCTTTGTCTTACACACACACAACAGTCACACTGTCTGTCCTCACAGTCATCACAGTCACAGACTCACAGTGAATAATAGAATCTAAATAATAATAAATATATCCAAGATGCTCCAAATATTTCCCACTCTTATATATTTAGTAATTTCTCATGTACTTATATTAATACAAATTGTGCTGAATACCACGCCGCACATTGTGACATGGTACAGGATTTGCGGCTCCGACGATACGGCGAGGCCGCAGCGGCAGAGCCGCATAGTGTGACAAAGGCAACTGACTGAGAGCTTTGTTTGTGGACACACCATGTATATAATCATAGTACACGAAAATATTAATAACTGTCGCCGATTATTTCCTCTGTGTTTTTATTTTTATTTATTTTATCAAATTATATATTTTTGTCACCTTGTGGATAGCGTACCAAGACAGTAGTCAAACACACAGTGTATATATTGTGGTCCAACACTCATATTATTATTATTAGTGTTGGGATTATTGGTTGCCAGAAGCCACCAACCAAGGCCTTGCCACCATCTGTGTTCACATTCGCTCAGTGATAGATATTGGATTACCACACTATTGATAGATGAAATAGACATGTATTCAGATCTATTAATCCATTCAATTCAAGTGTAGAGAGTTGAGTTGGGGGTAATGTTTTCCCTTCATCTGCTCCAAATTGTACAGTTGCTGAGACATTAATTAAACGCGCACACGTGCTAAAATGAGGGTTCCTTTGTGTGTAGGCAGGGATGAGATGTGTGTGTGTGTGTGTGTGTGTGTGTAGCATAGGAAAAGATGAGACGTGTGTGTGTGTGTGTGTGTGTGTGTGTGTGATGAGATGTTCTTGGTGTGTGTGTGTGTGTGTGTGTGTGTAGCATAGGAAAATATGAGACGTGTGTGTGTGTGTGTGTGTGATGAGATGTTCTTGGTGTGTGTGTGTGTGTGTGTGTAGCATAGGAAAATATGAGACGTGTGTGTGTGTGTGTGTGTGTGATGAGATGTTCTTGGTGTGTGTGTGTGTGTGTGTAGCATAGGAAAAGATGAGACGTGTGTGTGTGTGTGTGTGTGTGTGATGAGATGTTCTTGGTGTGTGTGTGTGTGTGATATAGAGTGGGATGAGACTGTGTGTGTGTTTGTGTGTGATGAGATGTTCTTGGTGTGTGTGTGTGTGTGTGTGTGTGATGAGATGTTCTTGGTGTGTGTGTGTGTGTGTGTGTGATGAGATGTTCTTGGTGTGTGTGTGTGTGTGTGTGTGTGTAGCATAGGAAAAGATGAGACGTGTGTGTGTGTGTGTGTGTGTGTGATGAGATGTTCTTGGTGTGTGTGTGTGTGTGTGTAGCATAGGAAAAGATGAGACGTGTGTGTGTGTGTGTGTGATGAGATGTTCTTGGTGTGTGTGTGTGTGTGTGTAGCATAGGAAAAAATGATACGTGTGTGTGTGTGTGTGTGATGAGATGTTCTTGGTGTGTGTGTGTGTGTGTGTGTAGCATAGGAAAAGATGATACGTGTGTGTGTGTGTGATGAGATGTTCTTGGTGTGTGTGTGTGTGTGTGTGTGTAGCATAGAAAAAGATGAGACTGTGTGTGTGTGTGTGTGTGATAAGATGTTCTTGGTGTGTGTGTGTGTGTGTAGCATAGGAAAAGATGAGACTGTGTGTGTGTGTGTGTAGCATAGGAAAAAATATATATAGAGAGGCTTCCTATTCTATGTTATGACCTCATTTGAAGTGTGTCATTTTAATATGTCCACAACTGTACATACAGGTACTTCATAATAAAGGTAATAAAAAAAACATGAGTTACAACTGTAAAATATTTATCTGCAACCTTAGACACCATTTATTTATTTATTTTGTTTATTATTATTATTATTATGATACACTGAGATATGATATTACAGAACACTAATAATAATAATAATAATAATAATAATAATAATAATAATAATGGCTTTAAATGTCGGTACTAAGTTATCATTTATTTATTTATTTTGTTTATTATTATTATTATGATAGGCTACACTGAGATATGATATTACAGAACACTAATAATAATAATAATAATAATAATGGCTTTAAATGTTGGTACTAAGTTATATTATTCTCTTCTCTTTTCGCACCAGTACCACCTATATATGTAGCTAAGTTAATTATTATAGTAGTAATAATTATGAAGGGTGGACATAGAGCCAGCAGCTAGAATATTAAATACATTGTTGGATTTACTTTGAATTGTCAGTAGTGAAAAGTTTTACATTTTGATATTTATACATATATTTATTTATTTGATAATGGATTTACTCTGAATTGTCAATAATGGATAGTGTTACATCTTGGTATTTATTTATATATATATTTATTTGATAATGCTACAATGGGACAGCAAGTATGAAGGAAAGGAGGGACAGGAAGAATGGGATAGATGTGGGATAACAAATAACACTAAGGAAATAGAAGAAAGGAAAAGGGACAGGGAGAATTAATTAAGGAAAGAGAAGAAAGGAGGGACAGGTAAAATGTGATATAGAAAAGGTGGGACAGCAGACATTAATTAAGTAAGGAAATAGAAGAAAGGAAAAGGGACAGGGAGAATTTTTTTTTTTTTTTTTTAGAGAGGTGGGACAACAAATATTAATTAAGGAAATAGAAGAAAGGAGGGACAGGGAGAATGTGATATAAAAAAGGTGGGACAGCAGACATTAAAGAAATAGAAGGAAGGGTGGGTGGGGTGGGGGGGGGGGGATGGGATTGTAGAAAGATAATTTTTTGTGTGGAAAATTAATGATATTGTAGAGTGATAGAACATTTATTTTTTATTTGAAGATGAGATTGGAGAGTTATAGAACATTTATTTTGAAGATGAGATTGTAGAGTGATAGAACATTTATTTTTTATTTGAAGATGAGATTGTAGAGTTATAGAACATTTATTTTGGAGATGAGATTGGAGAGTGAAAGAACATTTATTTTGAAGATGAGATTGTAGAGTGATAGAACATTTATTTTGGAGATGAGATTGGAGAGTTATAGAACATTTATTTTTTATTTAAAGATGAGATTGTAGAGTTATAGAACATTTATTATCAGTCTCTCTCTCTCTCTCTCTCTCTCTCTCTCTCTCTCTCTCTCTCTCTCTCTCTCTCCAGTTGTTTACCCACATCAAGATGGACCCAATTAATTATTATTTCTATGTCCAGCCTCTATGTAAAAAAAAAAAAAAATAAAAAAATAATAATAATAATAATAATAATAATACAGGGATATCCATCTTGGTCTGGGATATAATAACTTTAATTAAGGTCTCTCTCTCTCTCTCTCTCTCTCTCTCTCTCTCTCTCTCTCATCTGTTAATTAAGGTGGTAATTTCACTTTGGTTACATTGGAGTGCCTTGATTCCTCCAAAGTATATATGACAGGAAACAGGACAAGATGAAAAAAAAAAAAATAATAATAATAATGGTGTTGTGTTGTTGGTTGGAATAGTTTGTAGGATTGAGTTGCTCCAGATTTACCAACACTCTACTTCCCGCTTAAGGGGGTGCGGGAATAAGGGGGCAGGTTTGGGGGGGGGGGGAGGTTAGGGGGGTGCGGGAGTAGGGGAACAGGCTTGGGGGGTGCGGAAGTAGGGGAACAGGCTTGGAGGGGTTTTGGGGGGTGCGGGAGTAGGGGAATAGGCTTGTGTGTGTGGGGGGGGGATTAGGGGGGTGCGAGAGTAGGGGAACAGGCTTGTGTGTGGGGGGGGGTTTAGGGGGGTGCGGGAGTAGGGGGACAGGCTTAGGGGGGGAGGGGGGGGTTAGGGAGGTGCGGGAGTAGGGGAACAGGCTTGTGTGTGTGTGTGGGGGGGGGGGTTTAGGGGGGTGCGGGAGTAGGGGAACAGGCTTGGAGGGGTTTTGGGGGGTGCGGGAGTAGGGGGACAGGCTTAGGGGGTTAGGGGGGTTAGGGGGGGAGGGGGGGTTAGGGGGGTGCGGGAATAGGGGACATGCAGACTTTCTACCCCCCCACCCCAAGCCTGTCCCCCTATTCCTGCACCCCCCAATCACCCCCCTCCCCCCCAAGCCCAAGGGACCCTGTGTGTGATGTAGTCAGAAAATTGGAGATAAATGAGTCCTTCAAATATTGCCACCAAACACACACACACACACACACATACACACACACACACACACACACACACACACACACACACACACACACACACCTATATGGAAGGAGCTTGTTTGTTTGTTTCGTGGCATGGTCAGGAGGAATCAGAAGCCACCAACTTACATACATACACCACCATCTCTGGGTCCTTAAATATATACACACACACACACACACACACACACACACACACACACACACACACACACACACACACACACACACACACACACACACACACACATATTCTAAATCTGTAATGTTAATCCAGCCTAAAAAAATTGTTCTCAAAATTGACAAAGTTACAAATAATTTACCACTCTAATTTTGTAATATCCAGCCAAAAGAAAATGGTACTATTATTTTATATATATATTTATACATGAAGTTACAAATTATTCATATAAACTCAATAATTTAAAGGTCTAAATATGAATAAATACACACATTCTAATTTTGTAATATCCAGCCAAAGAAAATGGTATTAATAATTTGTATATAATTAATACATAAAGTTACAAATTATTCACACCAACTCAATTACTCAAAAGGTTAAAACACATAAATAAATAAATACATTGTTTTTATCTGTGTTCTGTTACAACTTAGATTATAATAATGTAACCTGGCCCTTCAATAAATAATTTACTGTATAATTATATATATATATATCCATGAATTTAGTTTAGTAGTAGTAGTAGTAGTAGTATTAGTAGTAGTAGTGGTGGTGTTGAAGGGACGGTAGTAGTAGTATTAGTAGTAGTGGTGGTGGTGTTGAAGGGACGGTAGTAGTAGTAGTAGTAGTAGTAGTAGTAGTAGTAGTGGTGGTGGTGTTGAAGGGACGGTAGTAGTAGTAGTAGTAGTAGTAGTAGTAGTAGTAGTAGTAGTAGTAGTAGTAGTAGTAGTAGTAGTAGTAGTAGTAGTGGTGGTGGTGTTGAAGGGACGGTAGTAGTAGTAGTAGTAGTAGTAGTAGTAGTAGTAGTAGTAGTAGTGGTGGTGTTGAAGGGAAGGTAGATGGTGTAAATGGAAGGGTGTAGACGGTATATTGTAGATGAAGGGAAGGGAAAGGAAGGGAAGGGGTTAAGGTTACATTGATAGTGGTGTTGAAGGGAAAGGAAGGGTGGGAAGGGAAGGGTAGGGAAGGGAAGGGAAGGGAAAGGTAGGTTAGATAGAGGGGATGAAGGGAAGGAAGGGAAGGGAAGGGAGGGTAGGGAAGGGAAGGAAGGGAAGGGAAAGGTAGGTTAGATAGAGGTGATGAAGGGAAGAGGAAAGGGTAGGAAGGGAAGAGGAAAG